>JAKUCV010006408.1:0-32955 GCA_028386065.3 Turnera subulata
GAGTTTAAGTCTTCCGCTGTGCATACTTCTGTTATTATTGGGCCATTGGGCCAGATTTGTTAATTATGTTGTTTTACTATTTTGGGCCGTTGGGCCGAGTTGTCGTAGTTCACACTGTATGCTGGTCCTATTTTGGTTGGGTTGTCACAGTTCCGGCACGCGTTTACTGTGTACGGTAAATACGGGTCGGGGCGCTTCACTTTGCCCATTAACAGGTTAACCTATCATTATTCACATAATAATATTTTATACTACGGATCGACCAGCTAAATTAGCATAAGAAAATACATTAACCCTTTATTTAAATAAATTTTATTTTCAACAAATAAAATAAGATACTAAGGAAAAAAGATTTAGTTAAAAATATAATAGTATAGCATATATCACGTAGAAGGGTACTTTATGGGTACTGGATATTTATTTTCCAAATAGCTACCTAATTGTAGTGAAAATGTTATGCTTTCTTCTTCAAAATTTAGTGAACAACATAATTTTAAAATATAGATGATTCATTTTAACATTAATAAAAAGACAAAAGGGACTCATATTCAGTTTTATTATTAGTCACTTTTATCTTTTGGGAAAATAATCCCAATAGGAAAGGAAATAATCACAAGATTTGTTTCTAGGAAAAATTTTCATTTTTTCCCCAACCAGTATTATTAAAAAAAATAAACAATGCAAAATAAAAGAGAGACCTTTGAGGCAAAATTGGACGTGTGGGAGTGTTTCAAAGTTTGCCCACTTTTTAAGCGCCACCTATACAGCAGCACTTTTGCAATTTTTTTTTTTTTATCCCAGCACATTTGCAATTTACAAAGCAAAATTTATTAGGGTGCAAAACACAAAAAAGGTTAATTTAGTCATAATAAGAGGAAATGGAGTGCAGCTATAAAATGTGGGAGTGCAAATATCACCACCCCAAAAAAACAACTTGATTGTTTCTCCTTGCATCCGGCAAATGGGCAAGAGTAAGTTCACCATAAATCTTTCATAGAATATAATTTCCTGCAAATACCTTATCTTTTTAAACAAAACTTCGGTTTGTTTTTCTCTACAGTCTCCTGCATATCCAGTACCTTCAACCCCATCAACCTTTACTATACATGAATACCAATTCCCAAAGCTTTCCCATCCAAAGACAGGTTTTCTAATGGTGGGCATAAGTTTACCAAACAACCAGCACAACCCATCAAATTCATGCAGCCAAAAGTTCGGCTGTGTCAGCGAATTAGAATCAGGAGACACAAGGAGCTGGGCAAGAACTGAATTCATGAAAACAAGCTAAGAACGGGGAGAGTTTCAAAATACCATAATCATCCTCTATTAAAGATTTAAATCAAACAGTAGAAGGTACTCATATCCCCTGCATCAACAACCAGCATACATTTCAGACAAAACTACAAATGTAATAGCATACAATGGCGACCAAACAGACAGACAAGGGAACAATCTTCTAGGCTCTTTCACCACGAATTCGCCTAGCAAGCTGGATATCCTTAGGCATGATAGTAACCCTCTTGGCATGGATAGCACAGAGATTAGTATCCTCAAACAACCCAACCAGGTAAGCCTCTGCAGCTTCTTGAAGTGCAAGCACCGCATGACTTTGAAACCTCAAATCCGTCTGAAAAAAAAAAAAAGCAAATTACAAAACAGAACAAACTTATTAGCCACAACCACAGACATTACATACAGAAATGCAGCTTCCCTTAACAATATTACCTTGAAATCTTGGGCAATTTCACGGACAAGACGTTGGAAAGGCAGCTTACGGATCAAGAGCTCAGTGCTCTTCTGGTACTTGCGGATTTCACTATTCAAAACACATTGGGATGAGAATATGAACATCCAGAACGGAGAAGGTGCAAAAAAGAAACGATTGTATTGTGCGTGGCATAACAAGCACACAGTTAAAGGAATCCTAATTCCTTACCGGAGAGCCACAGTTCCCGGACGATAACGGTGAGGCTTCTTGACTCCACCAGTGGTAGGCGCTGACTTCCTTGCAGCCTTCAAATGAGAAATTAAAAAAAAAAATGATTAATAAGATTACAACAATTAAAACAACTTAAAAGTTAAAACGCCAGTAAAGTTCAATTGTGGAATAAATGCAACACACTTTGGTCCTGCCAGAATCATGGGTAACCAGGAACACAACTTTTTCGGGATGGCCTAACAGATATACCGTAAATAATTTAATTTTTTTTTTCCAGAATCCCTAATTCGTTTCAAAATCTAAAATCAGCTGAGGAACAAAAAAAATTCAAAACTTTACCATCGAAAGTGAGTCCATGAAACTGAAAACCAAACTATACACTAATCCTATTAAAATTAAAGGACAATTAGGGCAGAAAATTAAATAGAGAGACATACCTTGGTGGCGAGTTGCTTCCGCGGAGCTTTCCCGCCGGTGGATTTGCGGGCGGTTTGTTTGGTACGTGCCATTTCACCTGAGATCGGAGACCAAAAAAATCGTGAAGCTAATCAGCTAAATCAAATTATATGCATGTATTAAGGGATAATTGAGAAATTATTAGGTTAAATCGGATGAAAGAAAGATCTAGGGTTTGGAGGTAGAAAGAATACCTGAGAGAGGAGGAAAACGAAGCGACCAAATTTGAATTTGCCTAAAGCTCGCGAGCGAGAAAGTTATGGTGCTGGATGTGTCGACGTGTCGAAATTTATAAGCGGATTAATGGGCATGCCGCGACACCGTTTCAGATACTTGTTTATTCCTTTATTTTTGGTACACTTATTGTTTCTTAATCTAACGCTTCGAATTCCTCGAAAAAGAAAATCTAACGCTTCGAATTCAACCAAATTGATGCGTCAAGTCGTCAACCCAAAAAGGAAAAAACACTCTTTATGGTCAAAAACAACATTCAGTGTTGATTCTTTTTGTTTAATTTTAAATGAGTTTTTTTTTTTTTTTAATGTCGCTGGGCAACTCTTTTTTAATCCTTTCTAAAGTTGCCAAAATTGAATCTTTAAGTAAGATGGATGGAAGATGTGATGAATGAGATAACAAAAATATTAACATTCTAGGTGATATTGCTTTCGGAACAATATTGAAAATAAAAAAAGAGAGGATAAAATCAGAATCTAACTTAAAATCTTTAATATCCAGCACAGTCTGATAATTCATAATCCTAAAACCCAGGCAATAAATTAGATTGAATAGATAAAAACTGTGATTTTTGTAAGATTTGGACCCATACGAGATGGGATAGTAGAATATGCTATTCTTTGTTTTTAAAAAAAAAAAATTGTTAAAATTTGGAACAACTGTAACTTTGGAAACCCATTTGTCGAAAATCAAATTTTGTTCAAAGCACGTTTTGGCACAATTAACATAACCGGTTAATTGTACTGGGTCATACTGCAATTACGAGATTTGATCATTTGACTGCTGTTTTCGTTTTTTTTTTTAATTGAAATTCTATCATTTTTTTTTATCAACAAATTCTATCTTATTTGACCCGTGCATGCTTGGGGGGGTACTAGTGCTGCTGTTTTACGATTTGGGAAACCTTGACCTTTGTTTAGACTGCTACTGGTTATCAAAGGGTTGGGTTCTAATTAAACTATTGGCTAGGCGGTGAATGAGCTAGACACCCGACCGACAGCAGTTTTGTGTGTTTTTTTCTATTCTATTTCTATGTTAGGAAAACACACACTAAAAGGGAGAAAAAAGGGTCGCAAACTCTTGTCTACTGCAATTATAAGTACAGGAAGCTTCTCGACTAAAATATGAGCGCAAATGTTTAATGCTTTTGAGGGGGAAAAAAAAAAAAGAACTTATGAGTTATGAACAGCCATAAAGGGAAAACAAAGGTCCAAGATTACGAAAAGATCAAAGGATGAAATTCACTAATCAGTCGGGTAAGAGATGGTGATATTCTGGATTACTCTCCAAAAATATCAGACGAAGAAACGTCCAAACCCTATGGCCGACAATGCTTGTAAACAACGACTTACCCAACCAAATGCATCCACATCACCCCTGGTGTCATGGCTAGTTGGCGTAAAAACAAGCCCTCCAACTTATGTCCACAACTTTATAGCCCGGGATAAAAAGAAAACTTTCGCCGACGATCAAGAAAAACAGGCGATCAAGCATCATCGGAGTAATTAAGTTGCCAATTTGTTAAATACCAATCCCTAGTAGAGTGATTAGTGCTTAGAACAAAATTAGAAACAACCAATTAAGAGACAACATCATATCGTTTTAACGGTGAAACGTTTTCAGGGACAACAGCCAAAACTGGATATTAGATAAAACCTAGACTTAGCAAATATATTACATGATTAAGAAACCAGGGACACACCACCACCATATTTACACCGTTTTTCACTCGTTCGCTAACCAACTATATATCAAAAGGTTACACAATTAAGAAGCAGTGGCTCTCTTGGCCCTCTTAGCGGCAGGGGACTTGATGGACTTTGGCTGCTTGGGCTTGGCAGTGGCCGGAGCAGGTTTCTTGGCTTTCTTAGGCGCCGCAACTTTCTTGGTTCTCGTTGCTGCCTTCTTTGGAGGAGCCTCGGCGGTGGTTTTGTTCACGGACCTTGTCTTCCTAGTTGTCCTGGCCCCGGTGGTGGCTGTGGTGGTGGCTGTAGGCTTCTTCTGTTGTGCAACCTTGGCGGTGGTGGTGGTTTTCTCTTTCTTGCCTGCATCAGATAGCTTGTAAGAGGCCCTGATCTTGACGAGCTTCCCCCTGGTGGCGGAGTTCTTGAGCTGGAGGGCTAGAATCTTCTTGAAATTTGCAGGGAGCACCGCCTTGTGCTTCTCTTCCATGTACTTGGCTATGGCGTAAGGGCTCGACCCACTTTTCTCGTTCAAGGCCAGTAGCGCCTCCTTGATCATCTGCTCATCAAACCCAGAACTCGAATCAATAAAAATGAACCCACCAATAAAAAACAGAGAGAACAAAAAAGTATGGGAAATGAAAAAAAAATACCTGAAAATAAGGAGGATGAGCAGCAGCTTTGGGTTGTTTAGGCTTCTTCTCCTTTGGAGCTTTGGGTTTCTTCTCCTTCACAGGCTTCTCTGCCGGCTTCGCCTCCTCCGGTGCCGGAGGTTGCTCCACGGCGGGGGTTTCAGCTACTTCGGTGGCCGACATGATGATCACAACAGACTCTAAACAAACAGGAACACGATGACCGGAAAATATAATAAAGGTTGCGGGTTTCGTTGATGGATTTTGGATATAGCTTGGTGGTGGGTTTTATAGTCGGGGATTGGTGGTAATCTAAAAAGGCAAGATTAAGCTCTGATTGGTCCATTTGGGGTTTCATGGATTGCCAGCGTGTACACAGGTCAATCTAGAACGCACACGTGGGTGGGGATCTGTACGTTGATTTGTAAAGCTTTTCTCAGCGCGTGGATGTAGGCCAGCTAGTCATGTTGTGGATAGGAATGGAATCACAGCGCACACCGTTACGCTATCTGGGTTTCTTTTGGTTTTCTTCAGTGGGTGGTTGCAAGGACGTTTGTGTTTTTTGTCTGCCTTTGGAACCAAAATTTACGTAGGGTTTTGTGGTTTCCTGGTGAAGAAAATTTATGAGTTTGTAGGGGAGGAAGTCTAGATTCTAATGTTGTTTGAATGGAGTGAAATGGTTCGTTTTTGAGGGTGATATTGAGCATCAAAGAAAAACTGTGCCTTTTTTGTTCCTTGTTCTTCCTCCAGTTTTGATATTATGAGAACCTGCAGTTAAGGTAAATGTTGAATTTTCTAAGTGCCAAGCAGTTATTTGTTTTTACCTTTGTATTAAGGGTAAAAACAACATAAATAAGTAAATTTGAGATATAGCTTTTCTAGTTTTATATTCATCCTTTCTGTTTATGTGATAATCAATATATTTCCAAATTATAAATGATCCCCTCAATTAGATTCTAATAAGAATCTCCTCCACACTGATTGACGAGGAAGATGGGCATTTTGTTACGCAATTATTTTCAAATAGTAACAGGAGTATTTTATCATGATAGAAAATTTGAACAATGAGGGTAGACAAAAAAAAAAATCAGTTTCCGAACAAAAAATTATCAATTTATTCGTCACTTCCCTCATTTCTTTTAGCTTTGCTCTATTTCTTTGTTCTTAAATCTTCGCATGACTTTTAAACCAATCTTTCAAATGTGCGGAGTCAAGAGGCTATTATTTCTGTGAGCTAACGACCCGGGTAAAATTTTTGTAAATTTTACCGAGTCGTTTGACTTTTACGGTGGATAAAAAAGTTTTACTGCTGTTAAACAAGAATCATCCGAGAGTTTTACCGGGAATAATCGAACTTCGAAACAGATCCCCGGTAATACGGATGCTCTAAAGTATTCTCCATCGACAACCGAGCCTCGGAAATTAATTCCAAGGATTATCTCGGGTTACCGGGAATTTTATGCAACTATCCGAACCTCGGTTTTCAATTCCGAGACTTGGACAACGCTCAAGAGAATTAAACGGATTTTCCGAGCCCAAGTTGTATTTTCGGACCGGAACGAAATTACGAAAAGACGATTATACCCCTAGGTTAATCTGAAACCCAAGAGAAACTAGAAGGATATATAAGTCTTTTGCAGAATCAGATTTTTCCAACAATAATTGATAGATATTTTATTTTTTTTTATTCTTTCTCTTTTCTTTCTCCTTTTTCCTTCCACTACCTCTTGTCTCCCGATTTTTTTTCCAACCGGCCCACTCCTCTTATTTTCTTTCCATCTTTTCTTTTCTTCTTTGTCTTCTTTTTTTCATTCTTTTTTATTTCTCTTCTCTTCTTCCCCGAGCACCACACCCCTACTACCCTTACCCTTCCTTTCTTTTTCTTCTTTTTCTTCTTTTTCTTTCTTCTCTTCTTTTCTTTCTCTTTTCTTTTTCCTCCTCCCCGCGTCCACACCGCCTCTGATACCACCGCCATCCTCCTCGCCCTGCTTCCTTCTCCACAGCCTTCCTCTGCCGCCCAACCTTCCACCTTCCCCTCGCCCCTGTTTTTCTCCTCCTCTAGTCGCCATCGCTGCCACACTTTCTTCCTCCCCCTCTCGCCTCCGCCTCTCCTCCCTCTCCCTCGCCTCTGCTCCTCCTTATTCCGCCGCCCGATTTCTCCTTCTCCTCCGTGCTCGCGTGCCGCCGCCTCGAATCGTGGCCACCACCACACCGAGACGCGGTGCGAATCACTTCTTCTTGCTCTCTCCCCTCACGAGCGCCGCCCCTCCCTCTCGTTGCCACGACCGTCGCCGTCCTCGGGGCTGTGTGGGTAAGACGACACCACGGCCGCCTGAGACGAGCTCGACACCACCAGGAGACTGAGCTCGAGCCGCCACCTCGCACGCGCTGCCGCTACCCCTAGTGTCTGCCGATCTATCCGCCTCCTCTGTAACTCGTGTCGGCGCCGTGTGGGTAAGTCGTGCTACCGAAATCATCTTCTTCTTCCCTGTGATTGTTGTTAATGTATGCGGGTTGAATTGGATGAATTGGAACTGATTTACTTTGGTTTGATGCATGACTTTGTTTGATGGATGCGGGTTTGGGTGTTGCTGTGTCGGTGGATGCTGGTTGTTGGGTTGGTGGTGCTGGCTGGGTACGGTGGTGTCGTTTTGTGGTAGTTTAGATGATGAACAGTAACAAAGACGTTGGTTGTATAGAGGGCTGCGTGAACAGTACTGACCGGAATTCGGCGAGATTCCGGTGCCTCGGGATTTTTCCGGCGATGCCTCGGGATTTTTCCAGTGAACCCGAACATGGACCTTGGGTAATTGTCGGACCCTATGGACTATTTAAGACCCATTAACGAACCCGAACGATATTAAGTGGACTCATACATTAAACGTCGATTAATTAAACGGTTAATTAAGCTAATTAATAATAATAATCCTATGATTTTATTTGTGTTTTATTTATTTAAATCATACTTTTTTTTGTTTATTTCATTTATGCTTTATTTAACTTTCTTATGCGTTTATTTACGCTTGGGCTATAAAGAAGGCCCATGGTAATATTTAATCCTCTGGTTTTATCGAATTTATGTTCTACTTGGGCTAATAATAATAAAAGGCCCATATAAGTAGACACGAGCAACAAAAAGGGCCGGGATATCGGCTTGGACGCTCGGTTTCGGTTTTAATTTAAAATTAAGCATAATTAGTAAATCGGTTGAAAACATATAACGAGCTAATCTTTAATTAATCGGGAATGCTAATTTCATAGTAAAGGAAATTATTGAAGTAATAAAGTAAATATGGTATAGGGCAAGCCGTATAACAATAAAATCGGCATCTTGCATGATCATCCTTGTTCGTGCTTTGTAGGTGATTTTTTGTTGTTATAAATATAGGGATATCGAGGCTTAACCAGATATCGGCTTCTAAGGAGTATCAGGTGAGGATATAAACTTATAAACTTTGGTATGCTGCCCGTGGTACCCCGGTTGTTTGATTGATCGTTTTTATTTATGTTATTTTGCCGTGCCTGTCATGTTATTGTTGGCTGCTATTGTGATTATTGTTATGTGTTTGATGACTACTGTGATTGATTATTGAACTTTGTGATGTTGATGTGAATATTGTGATGACTATACGAGATACGAGATATTGAGTTAATAGTGATAGTGACCCGGTATCCTGACATTGTGACTGGATTCCCAGAGGAGCTGTGAGGCTGAGAGCCTGCTCGGGAACGTGAATATGATGAGTTACTGTTGGACAGTGGAATAAGAAATAATAATAAACAGTGGTAATAACATCTAGACATCTAGGTTGTCACGTGACAGGTATTGGTACGGCCAGATGGTAGTCGCCTTGTGATTGATAGGGAGGACTACGGGACTCCCGGCTGAGGACTGCGGGACTCAGTTGATTTGTTATAGGAAGGACTGCGGGACTTCTGCCGAGGACTGCGGGACTCGGTTATTGAGATACTTTGTGATTTGAGATATTTATGGATTAACGGGGAGTACCCTGGGGTTAGCTAACCTGGCTACCAGGCACGGCCAATACTTATTACGTGACAGGGCCCTAATAATAAAATTGGTAAGTCTACCGTCAAGTGTCGGTGAGTTTATGAGACTAGCTTAACCATGAGAAGTCTGACGTATAGTTAGTACAGGTAAGTTGATACCGATACTATGTTTGTGCTTGCTGTGCTTCTATTGTTTTCTGTGTTGGCTTGGGTGTATTTGCGGTTGCTTGTATACTGTGGTTTATTTGTTTATCGGTGAGACAGTGGTTGGTCTCACCCCTCACACAGTTCTTGCAGGTTAGGTTTGCATACCGGCGGCTGTGGCGTAACCTCAGACAAGACTCGGATCCTATAGCATGCATTGTGTCTTGCATAAGATGTTACTGAATGTCTAGAAAATGCTTCCGCTGTGCAAATGTTGATGACCCCATAACGGGTGATGGGATTGTGTTTTTGCTTATTTATCCTTTTATTAATGGGTTAATGGTATAAATGGTACCCCGAGTTGTTTAAATTCGTCAATTGTATACCCCTACTTTTTTTTCCGTCAATTATATACCTGTACTTTTACAATTTGGTCAATTGTGTACCTCGGGCAGCATTTTGATGATGTGGCATGCTGCCCGCAAATAAGTTGTGTTAGTTTGCTCCTTAGATTTCGAATTTAATCATGTAGGTCCACTAGAATTTATACAATTAAGTCCTAAAACTTTATTTATACTCATTCAAATCCTTCTTTAGAACGATAATACTATAATGTAATTTTTTAGTGTTATATATAATTATTACTTGTGAAATATTTAATATTGTATTTTTTACATATAATTAAATTAATTATATTACTAAATTATAATTAATCACAAAAGAAATTAAAAAATTCAATACTCTTATAAAATGGTCTCCTATAATAATAATAATAATAATAATAATAATAATAATAATAATAATAATAATAATAATAATAATAATAATAATAATAATAGTAATGATAATAATAATAATAATAATTTATTATATATAGTTAGTTACATCAAATTTAATAATTTTCATATACAATTTAATAGTTGACATTTATTATTTTTTTTTGCTTAAAATATTTCTTAACTTTGTAAGTGCTCCTAATTGTTGGCCATGAATTCATTCTTCAAAAGTCATATTATTATGATACATGGTAAGTGGGTCTCCTTTTATATTATTTTCTGAATTTAAATTCTTATATTGTTAGAATAAATAAAGTAAAACATGTCTTTTATATATTGAATCATTCATTTAAAATTTATTTGATAAATTATTACAATTAGTTAATTTAATTGAATGATTCTTATGACTAGGTAAAATGTACACATTAATTTATAAATATAATTAGTTGTGCATTACAAAACTTATTGTAAAAAAATAATTATATGCTTATTACTTTAATAAAAATATTATTATACACTAAAAATAATTTAGGAATCAAATATTATGTAAATAATAATTACATATAATAGTAAGGATTAACTCTAAATAATTAAAAAATATATGGACTAAATTATATACTAATAAAGGACTTATATGATTAATTTAAAAATTCAGGGACTAAATTGCTATCTACCATTAATGGGCAGCACGCCACATCATCAAAGGGCTGCCCGAGGTATACAATTGACGCAAACTCACAAAGTACGGGTACATAATTGACGAAAAAAAAAAGTCGGGGTACACAATTGACGAATTTAAACAACTCGGGGTACCATTTATACCATTAACCCTTTTATTAATACGTGTTCTTGCTTTTGCGATATGTTGGTCACGTGGTGGCACTATTTTGCAGTAATTACTGTTAGTAGGGTAAATTTTAATCGGGGTGTTTCAAAAAATACGCATCATCTCCGCTTCCTAAATTCTTATACATTTTCATGCATCAAAAAAGATTTACAGTTAACGATCTCTTGTTAAAATAATGCTAATTGCTTATCAAAATCGGTTAAAAACAATGATAACTCACTTGTAGCATAAAGTGTAACTCCATTTTAGTATTCTCTTGTTAAAATATAATTTTACCACTTATTTACTTGTCCAGAAAATCACAATCATTTTTACAAATTCGACTTAACCCTATGTTGGCCCCCATTTCTTAAAATCACCTATGCAACTAATTCACTTTTAAATATAGGCGCCAAACTGACCATGTAAATAAAACATTAAGACTGGCATAGATATGTAACAAAAAAAAAAAACAGATATTTAACATATATGGTAAGCCGCTCAAGCAAAAAACAGGCTAAGTAATTCGTGGAGGCAAATGCTAATCAGTAAATACAAAATGTAAACAATAAAATAAAACATATGGCTGATACAACCAAGAAAAACACCACAAATTCATCAATCTAGCAACTTAATTCGAACTTGTTTCCATCCTTTTTTTCACACAAAAGAAAAAAACTCCAGATAATGTCAAATTAGAAAGAAAAAAAAAAAACACACACACACACACACATTAACCAGTGACCACTCTACAAGCTTCCACAACTCTAGTGCATTTCTCATAGATTGACATAGACTGTGTTCCAATAATCCGTGAATTACTGCTTCCAATATTCAGCATCCAATGGGTGCAAATGTTTGACGATTACAATAACAATCATTGGTACAAAAGAATGTTCAACACAATAATTCACCAATAAAATGAGCCCAACCGAACGAAATATGAAAACTAAAATGCATCCTTTGTGAATGAACGGATGTAGAAATACCGATCTAAGGAAGAAATAGATATGAGGCAAAGAAACAGAAATAGATATGAGACAAGGAAACAAAACCAGTTCTAGGAGAAAGGAAAACCAAGTGTACGAGGGGCATGCAAGACCACCTGCAACATATCTTCAGGAATATGCACCCAAAAGTCCTAGTGTCCTAAAAGAAAGCCTATGCAGCATTTTGCATAACTACACCACATCCAGCATGCAAGACATTGCATCCCAAAACTATACTTGAATTATTCTAATGGAAAGCTCCGAACTACCACAGGAGCATGACAACTATCTAGTGAAAAGCCCTGCTACCGCCAGAGCAGCATCCAGGGATCCAGCCCCAAGAAATTTGTGTGCAGCTGTAAACACCACAGAGCAAAGACATACACCTAAAAGCATAAAAACTGATCTTATACAAAGAAAATAAAAATCCTGGGTTTGATGCAGCCACTACCAATTAATTACTATATATCAAAGAAACCGAAATTCAAACTATCAGATATCATTCCCAAACATATTGATGCAATGCATTGCCAGAAACAAGTCTTTGCACAGTAAATTCTACTCTAAAGACAGTATTTTAATCAGAATAAAGACCCTCTAAACCGTATTAACTTATAATTACTCTTCCTTAAAGTACAACAAGACCTGAAGCACCACAGGGTGTATCAACCATGTCCAGATGAAAACAAAGATGAGCCATGGCAAACATGTAGAACGACAAGGATAATACTGGAACAAGAAAGGGGGAGACAGAGACACAAAAGCAGAACTAAATCAGTCACCTCCAAGAGCATCCTTTGTCCGTTCACTAAATCCTGAAATCCATCAGCTCTCAGTTGTGACTTCCAACTATAACTAACGACCGTTTTAGTGCTTTTACACACGATCCACAAATATATCAAGAACACTTATCAGCAGATAAATTTTTTAAATCTTAACCACCTTCCTGCAGTCATCAACAAGTGCCAAGGACATAAAAGTTCTAAATCAGATTTCTTTTTCCCTTAGAAGAATGTCAAGACAGCAACCAACAATAATCTGCAAAATCCTACAATCAAAAGTATGTAGCTTATCTTTTCTAGGTGCAATCTATACCAAAACCTACGGACAGTTCAGGATTAAGCTTGAAATGTAACAGCCAACTGCAGAGCATTATAGTCTCTACAAAGTGCCCAACATTCCCTCACTTTCCAAATGAAGGTTATTTCTCACCGAGAAACGGGCTTTATACTCTCAAAGGTAACCTAACTCTACACTTTTAACATGCAATTTCAACCATGAAACCTCATAAAAAGAAATAGCACTCGGTTGTTGCTAGAACACAGGATAGCAATTGAAAATGCCCCTAGGCTGTGCTCACTGCACCTTAACGTACAACAATATCCAGATTATCAAGATCAATTGTCGCAAAAGCCAATGCAAAATTGAATTTAATCACTCAGCCCTCTTATAACCCAAAGTTCTGCACATTTACAACCCAATTCCAAGTAACAGAGAAGTATTCGAAAAGGCTTTACCACCACAAAATATACTATTGCTTGGAAGCAAATCAAGCATCTATTGCTTGCATGAGAAAGTTATTTGCATATAATCAATCAATGCTTCCTTAAGAAACACCACTTTCCTCTCTCACTAGCAGAAAGTCAGTAGATAACAAGAATTCAAAGTAAAATATTATCCAGAGGCCATTCACACCACAAGACAGGTCTGTCCCATTGGAAATCATGGGAGTATCAGGCTCGATGCAAATCAAAGTTTACCATATTCACCCCGACATTTTTGAGATCGATAGCACTACAACATCAAACAAAAGATGGACCAAATCAATTTGCTCCCGAAAAGACAATAACCAAAGCGAAAATGTTAAAAAATCATAAATTCTTGAGGGACAATGCACCTTTAAGTAAAATACACTTTTATGAAGAGGTGCAATTATGTTACATAAACAGCCGATATCAGGGTAGTCATATCATAAACATCAAAAGAAGTTCCAGATAATACTGTCTTGGATCCATCTGAAATCAACATCAATGCCCCCACATAACTCGAATAGGATGTTTCAGATTTTATGATCCCCATCTAGTAGGCACGCAAGGACTACAACTTTTCCTTTCTCCACAAAAATCTTCATTGCCATCTACAACTTTTCCTTTCTCCATAAAAATCTTCATTGCCATCTCCACAAAGCCTCATCAAAATACTTTAACTTCCGTACCTCCATTACCATACATAGCCTTGATTTGAAACTTCAAACTTCCACAAAAAATAGTGTCACCAATCAATTATGTCTCGGATTCCAAATCAACCAGTAACCTACCATTTGGCACAACCTGTGCTCAAAGTCCTACTGCAGTTGACGCCTAGATTTAAAGGGAAATGTCTATTCCAATCTCCAATGTACAGAGCATATTGTAATCCTAGTCAATGTCGGCAAGGGACATACCTAAGCTAGACTCGTAAAAACTAGGAATCAAACACTGTGGACAAGGAACAAGAGCAAGGGCATTGAGAGGAAGAAAGAAAATAGGCATCCAAAAGATAAACCGATGGAAATGTCAACAGTTCCCAGCCAGTCAGCCATTTGCCTATCACCAATGACGTGCATCTCGCATTTCCAAGCCAACCTATACATATTAAAAGTTTGAATTCACCAATCACTAACCTCCAGGATTTGGAATTCAAAACAATACATCAATGGTGCATGGAGATTGACATTACCAGGTACTCATCAGCCTAATAGTAGTAGCCACCTCCATATGGGCGGTCACTCCCGTAGTAAGGAGGATATGAACCATACTGCATTACAGACAAAAGATAACGGTAAATATTGTTGCACCAGATTCACTGGGTACAAGCTAGGGAGGGATTTCTTACATCAGGACCATAAAACTCGTGCCTATAGGGATCATTGCCAGCTCCATAAGTATCTGAAGCACACAACAAATAAAGATATCAATACTGTAAACAAGAATACAAATGAACAAGCCAAAGCAAAGAAAGCAAATTGATAAAGAAAACCCCTACCATGATAACGGGTTCCACGAAACGAAGCTGACGGATCGGGGTAGTCAAATCGAGGTCTCAGTCTACTAGGTTCTGAGTAATCAGGATCATGGTCCTGTGAAAACAACAAAGAATGTTTAATTCTCTGAATACCTTTACAACAAAAAGACATATTTTGAGAACAAAAAGTAATTAGCCAACCACCCAACCCACAGGAAAAAAAGATAACGCAACTACCAAGTAGACTCTCAAAGGCAAAACTCACAGTCATGTAAAACGGTCGCTTCATTCCATGTGGTGCATCATCATAGAAATAAGGATCGTCAAAGTGCCTTCCAACAAAGGGTCTGTCATAGACTTCTTCTGGAGGAAATGGCTGTCTCCTTGAGGAAATATGATCACCATGTCCTCTCTCAGGGGCATCATGCCAAGGTCTATTGTTATTATGTCTTGATGGGCCAGCAGCCATCACTTCTCTACCAGCTGGATGATAACTACCTCTCAGAGGACCCCTTCTTCCTCCTACATTCACATTTAGTATATATCATATTGTCAGCAGCAGCTTAAAAAGCTTTTCAAGATTGTGGTGTAAGGATGCATGTGTTTGCTGAGGGACAAGGAGTGAACCTCTTCCAATCATTTGCCTTGCTGGATACACACCATATCGTCGGTTGTATTCTGGCTCATCTGGGCCCATCCTACTAGTTTGGCCGCGAGCATGTTGATAGAAGCCCCTACCACGTTGGAAGTTAGCCCAGTTGGATTGATACCCACCATGTCCCACACGCCCAAATCCCCTTCCTTTAAAACAGCAGAGGTTAAATCTAAAGGATAAAGCATGCAGACAAAATGAAAATTAAAAAAAGGATGTAGATAAATTACCAGATCTAGAGAAGTTTCCACCACCAGTATGACCAATATAAAAACCACCAAACATTCCACCCTTCACTGCCTGTGTTTTAGGCATTGGATTTGAAAGTCTTGCTTTAACTCTCAACTGCCAGCGCATAACAACACATTCAGTCAGTTGACATTACACCTCTACAATGTCAAACAAAAGAAGGTGCTAAAAATTACTGTGCACTGTGGCACAGAGGTGATGCATCAAACATTTATGCACGAATAACTAAAATTCTGCAGTAAACAAAGTGGACTGAAAGAGAGAGTTCAAGCACGCTTCAAAAAAGCTGACAACATATTCAGTAAGTTGACATTACATATTTACGATGTCAAGTAAAGGAGGTGGTAACTTACTGTGCATCATGGCACAGAGGCAATGCATTAGAGATTTATACTGGAATAATTAAAATACAGCAGTAAACCAAAAGAGGACTGAAAAGGGAGAGTTAAAGCAAGTTTCCAAAAAAAATTCTCCACAGACCGTGCCGTATTGGCTCTTTCACAGAGCAAAACATCCATACGAACCAGCAAACCAACAAACGCACAATAAGTTAGGGAAATACAGGAAATACTGAATAAAAAATAGGAAGAGAAAAATATAAGAGTTAAAAGATTTAAAGAAATGCAAAGCATTGTCACAAAGTCACCACCACCCCAAAAGCTAACCTCTTGAGGTGTGCAGAACCTATGCTTATAAGCCCATAAGCCTGTCCCTCTCCGTTCACCGTGGGACTGCATCACATTTTGCCCCACCAAATCCAATCACGCACTATTGCCAGTTGGCAACTGTGCGCACTCCACTTCATGGAGTACCCACACCAACACTGGAATCTGATTGGGTCTGCTCCACAATCTAGCACAGGACCATTCCCCTACCAGAAAAGCCTAACCTATTTGGGAGTAAAAGAGAACATATATATCTACCTTTGAGTTCCCGTCGTGCAATTCTTTACTGTTTATTCCCTCAATACAAGCAACAGCAGCTTCGTGAGTAGAGAAATCAGCAAATCCATAATCCTTCCTTTTGGCAGTTGACATATTCCGAGCCAGTACAATTCGCACAATTTCCCCATAACCTTTTACGCACTCCCTAACACGATCTTCATCCCAATGAGGAGGAAGCCCATCAAGAAATACGGTCTTCACCTGCGCCATAACTTCTGGGTCAGGCTCACGTATAGGTTCCGCAAATGCCACTTTGGCAGTTCTCTCTGTGTGGCCAAAAACAACATCTGGCTTCTGAAGCCTCTTGAACGCAAGCATAGCATCAGCATGGCAAGAAAACTCAAGAAATGCAAAACCACGACTCCTCCCTTCATGTTGAACGTCAGCGACAAGAGTTATGTTCTCTACACCTTCAACGCCATATTCCTTCAATTTCTGTCTTATCTGTCAATCAATGCCATGTAATCAGACGAAGAACCTAGAATAGAAATGAGCACGCAAGATATCTTAGATACTCACAGCTTCCTTTGTCCATGTGTTACATATATTTCCCAAGAATAAAGTATCATTATCCTCACTCGGAGCAGTTCCGCAACGTTTCCCGCGAATCTGCAAACAAAAGGAATTTAGAACGAAATTACAAATACCTAAAACCAAAAGAATGAAAATATTCATACCACAGGGTTTTTCATTTCTGACAAAGCATGCTTTGCATGCTCCTTGTTTGCAAATTTTACGAATGCATAACCTTTGTTCTTACTGCTTGACAGATTCTTGTGTAACCGAACCTCAACTACTTCACCAATCTTCTCAAAAACCTTTTTCAGATCATCCTCTGTAGCATCCCTGTCCAACCCACCAACAAATATCTCATACTCTTTCTTAATCTTTCTCTTATTAGCAGCAGCTGTTCGTTCCCTACGTTCCTCTTCCAGCTCCTCTGGGAGCTCCTCTGGATCCTCTTCAATAAAATCATCCTCGCCATGGTCACCGAAATCCACCCGATCCCCATACTCTTCAAGTGCCTCACTACCACCATGCTCTTTGTGCACAACCTGCGAATCTCCTTCCTGAAGCTCACTCTTTTCAGTTTCTTCCACATGAGTAGTCTCACTCCTTGGCTCCTCCTTACTGGTAACATTTTCTCTGTTGACCTCCTCAACAGTATCTGCTTCTCCGGGTTCCTTGCTCCTGGTCGATGTTTTAGCAACCTCATTCGGCTTTACATCCACCTCCATCGAGGTTTGTTCATTCTTTGCAGATTTTTCACCCATTTCAACAGTTGACTCTTCCCTTTCCAAAGGGTCAGAACCAGGTCCTTCCAGTTCCACATCTGTTTTGGCCTCCTTCACATCTTCTGCGGCATTTTTAACCGTGGCCTCTTCCAATTGTGTTACGCCTTGTTCCTTCTCACTAGAATCTCCAGCATTCCCTGCAGTAGGATCATCTTTCTCCACATGGTCAAAATCTTTCGGATCCTTAGCATCCCCCAGTTCCACTGTACTTTCTTCAACTCTATCTTTCGCAGCCTCTACCACCTTTGGTGTCTCTGGAGCAAAAACTTGTGCTGTGGCAGGAGTTTTAGCACTTGCTGGTGCTTTCTTCAATACCCTCCTAACTATTTTCCTCACCACCTTTCTGGTTCGAGGAGCGGCCTTTTCACCCGATGTCACCGCTGTGGTCTCTGTTGATACATTTACTTGTTCATCTAGTATACAAGAATGAGTGTGTTAAACTAAAGAAGTTAATTGAATTATCAACTATGCATAAAATCCTACGGTGCCAATCAGTTAACTAAAAGGAGGATACAATTTCGTCTCAAATTACAAATCGAAAATCCAAAGTCGCTAAGCCAGTGAGATAATAAAGCCATAAGAAAACAAAGCAACCAAAAAAAAAAAAAAAAAAAAAAACTTGCAACCTGTTGCGCCCGGTGATTGTTCGGGTTTCGAATCGGAACCAACTATCGGCGACGGTGTGTTCTCGTTGTTATTCGCTAGCTTCGCTTTGGCAGCTGAGCCGCGGGTTGTCACTTGTGTGCTGAGACTAGCCGATTCCGCGGCAGAATCGGGAGTGGCTTTAGCCGGAGCAGGTTTGCGACCGGGCGGCGTCTTGACAGGGTTCGCCGATTTAGAGGGGTCTCCGTTTTTGGCCTTCATGTTGTTCTTATGCAACGAAAATCGATTGGGGTAGCCAGTTAGTACTTCTTACTCGGTTGATCGCAGTGGCGTTTTGATGGCAACTTTTGCAAATGAGAAGATGGGGGGAGTTTCTGCTTTATATTAAAGGAAGGAGAGCCAGAAGAAGATAGAGAATGGATGGAAGAAACGGCGCCGTTGTCCATATCTGGCAAATGTGGGCCGAACTTCGAATACCAGATCCAAAGATCCAAACACCCAGAGGCCCAATTCTTAATAATCATGATGGGCCGGAAATAATGTATTGAAAGCCTCCGGTGCGTAGTATGGAAATAACCGAAAACAGAGACGTCGTCGACTTCCCGTTTGGCCCATCTGCAAGCCTTGCCCCCCCGGCCCCTACTGGAAACTGCCGGGCGGAGTTGAATCGCAGGAGCCGATCTACAACCGGCGGCGATTGATGCACACGTGCGAGCCGGTACAGCGAGAGCTAGCACAAAACAAGAACCCCTAAGCTTCGCTTATCTTCTCTGGAGCTGGTGGTTTGTGCTGGAAGCTCAAATCAATTTGACAGATAGAATCCAATGGGCGCCGCAGAATCCGCTCTCTCTAGCTCCCAGGTGATTCTCTCACTTTACTTTACTCCCGCTGTGAACTTGGTTCCCGTTGTCGTTTTGGTGTTCTCGAATTTGTTACCTACGCTTGCTATTTTTTTTACTGCGGCGCAAGACATTGACCGACGGGATCACTACCGTCTCCGAGCGATCAGAAGCCGTAGATCCCGTACTGGAGAAGCTCAAGTCTCTGAAAATTGTATGTGTTTTGGACTTCAAATGTTGTGAAATAGTGCTTAAATTCTGAGTTTAAACTCAATTCAAGTTATTTTTAAATTTTTAAATTTGTTATGAACTGTAGACAAGACCAATCCTGACGGAAAAACCAGCGGAGGAGAGTAGCTTGACTGACATTTTGGTGAGAAAACCATCCTCTTCCTCGGCGCAGGGTAAGTTAAGAATCACTTTGAAAAACTTAGAATGTTACAGAAGTTTCATTTCCTTGCTTTTTCAAGTTTGTTTCGGTGCCTGCAAATTGCATCAAAACAGGTTTTTGAAGTATATGTCCACCTGGAATAATAAAGTCGGAACTTGATGCAAAAACTAGTAATCAGTCTTCAAAATCTGAGGTGACGCGTGCAAGAGAGATTAGGCCATAGCATCAAAAAAAAAAAAGAGAGATTAGACCAACCATAGCTTTCTATGACTCTACTAATGTTTCACTGCTCTTTTTGGGAAACTGGGTTCTTTTTTGGCTTTCCGTTATTAGAATTAGAAGTTTATGTATTCTTCTGTAGACGTGTGCACTGATGAGGTAAAACATTTTTTCCTGCCTGCATGAATGTTCTTAGCTGAGAACTAATCTAACCTGGCGTCAGTTCGGACAACACAGTTTAATGTTTGAATGTTTTTCTTAGTTGTTTGTCTTGTATTTCTTATAACCTCGCCCATTTTGTACTGAGTCTAATTTCTCATCTCTCCCTTTTTCTTAATTTCTCTTCTCTCCCTTTTTCTGTTATGTTAATGATCAACGTAGCCACTGTGGATCCGAATGTCTTGTTGGAGCTCTTCTCCATGTACCGTGACTGGCAGGAGGAGAAGATCGGGAAGATCAGCAGAAACCAGGTCTGTGTTCTTGATCTTCTATTTCTTTCTCGAGTTAACCGAATGTAGGAAAGTTTATCAAATAGATATGTTTCAAAGTGGCAGAACGGATGTAGTCTTAGTTTACAACTTACATAGTCAGGACCCAGGATTGATGAATGGGCTTGCTGGTCCTTATTGTTGATGTACTCGATCAAAAGTTCGATAGGGGTTATGATCCAGTTTTGCTTTTGATTCCGAGATGCAAATTGAGGAATAAATGAGACACCAGTGATAGTGATGGCAAAAAATATGTGGGACATTTAACACTGCTTATATCTAACGGCCAATGACCCCTGTCCTCGTCAATCCTGATTGTTTATATGGATTAAGACAACTGGAAAAAGCCTCATCAAACGAAGTTGCGTCCGTGTATTTAAGTCCAGGTACCAGACACAGTGAACTAGAAAGTCTGTGTATTGAGAATTTGAGATCTTTCTCTTAGGATGGAAATAATCATTAGTTGGGGAGATTGATATGCCTTTCCTATTCTCTGCCGTGATAAATCTGAAAGCTTCCTCTGAATGTACGATGATTTGGTAAAATATATTGCAGGAGGAGATAGAAAACAAGATAGAGGTTGCAGATGCTTTGGCACTCAAACTACTTAAAAGATTTAATTACTCGGTC
Organism: Turnera subulata; assembly: GCA_028386065.3. Taxonomy (NCBI): domain Eukaryota; kingdom Viridiplantae; phylum Streptophyta; class Magnoliopsida; order Malpighiales; family Passifloraceae; genus Turnera; species Turnera subulata. Next base: position 21,003 of record JAKUCV010006408.1, read on the forward strand.
TCGACGATGAAGACTACTTCACAGCATCTGTCAGAAGGTATTTGTAGGATTAGAAAGTGTGCTGGACGAATATTTCTCTCAGGTGTCTTGGCTCGGGATATAGTCATGAGCCACTGCATTTTCTCAGTTCGCACATTTATTTATCCAGAATATTTACTTTCGAACAGATTCTTATAGCTGGATTTTGATCAACCTTTACTTTGAAACATGGATGCAGTTCATGCTCTGCAGGTGGAGATTGGGGAGCTTAAAGGGAGGCTGACCGAGGTTATTAGCAACTGTGACGCATTATGCAAGAGAATTGCGACGGAGGGGCCAGAATCTCTCAGGTCATCTGTTACACCGTTAACAATTCGCCCCCCTGCTGGCCCAGAGATAAGCAGTAGCTCCCATTCCCAGCAAGTTGCCGAAGAAAGCGACCCTCCACTCAATGAAGGCAAGCCAAACTGATTCTTTCTTTATTTGTTTTTTCTACAGCCCATCGGCAGTGTGTACAGTAGTTATTGTTTAACCAATCTTGAACTTTACATTGCGTTTGAGGTTTGTACTGATGAAAAGTAGGATGAAATGTTTTTTTTTTTTTGGAAAAATGAGCTTAACAATGCAAATTCATGGTATAAAAAGTTTGAGGAGACCTGTTCCCTTTGGCCTCTTAGCTCTTTGTTTAATCAATTTATCCGTTGCCACTCTCATCTCGTCTTCATGTTAGGCAGTTGCGCCGACATAACCGCTGATCGGATGCCTATTTTTTTTCAATTTCTCTCAAGAAATGGACAAAAGAAAATGGGAAAATAGATGTTTTGTTTTCTATTAACTTGTGAGCACCTGCACATGCCACTGGTCACCCTATGTTTCTGGACCAACCGACCCACAAAACTGAACGTAAATGTAATTAACCATTGGCGTGAGGTTGATTGCGAGTTTACGTTCTCTCTCGCAAATGGTTAATATTTTGGTTAGAACTTCTGTAGTATAAAAACACTTCATTTATAAACGTTTCTAAACGAAATAAATAAACTTCATTTATTGCATTGTAGTCTCTGGCATTTGAAAGTTACAATATCCTAAATTGACACCCAGAAAAAGAAAACAAGATCCTGGAATCCACCATCACTCAAAAGAAAAACGAACTGAGACTTTAGAAACGAACACTAGAATAAACACTGAAATTAAAGAACTGAACTTTTTATTTTTACTTTGATTAGTTGAAGGACAGAACATTGAAACAGACTATATATTTATTTTATTTTCGTGATGAGCACTGGAACAAACACATAAATTAAAAGACCATTGAACTTTTACTTGATTAGCTGAAGAGCAAAACATTGAAACTGTGTTTTAACTATGGAGAGATAAGTTGAGGAAAATGAAACACAAACTGACAGAAGAAGAAACCTGTATGGTCTAAATGGGGGAACAAATCAATTTTTCAAGGCTGTTGTTGGGCATCCATGTAACCAGCATCGACGAGCACCTTCTCCCTCTTGGCGAGCTCAACATCCTCATCCACCATCATCTTCACCAGCTGCTCAAACCCAACCTTAGGCTTCCACCCAAGCGCTTTCCTGGTCTTGCTGGAATCCCCCTTCAAATTGTCCACCTCGGATGGCCTGAAGTACCTCTTGTCAATCACCACGTGGTCCTTCCAGTTCAACCCCACGTACCCAAACGCCACCTCCAGGAACTCCTCCACCGTGTGCGACTCCTCCGTCGCCACCACGTAGTCGTCGGGCTTCTCCTGCTGCAGCATCATCCACATCGCCTCCACGTAGTCCCCGGCGAAGCCCCAGTCCCTGGAGGCCTGCAGGTTCCCCAGGAACAGCTTGCTCTGCAGCCCAATCTTGATCCTCCCCACCGCCCTGGTGATCTTCCTGGTCACGAAGTTCTCCCCGCGCCGCGGGGACTCGTGGTTGAACAGGATCCCGTTGCAGGCGAACAGCCCGTAGGCCTCGCGGTAGTTGACGGTGTACCAATGCGCGGCGACCTTGGACGCGGCGTAGGGGGAGCGGGGGTGGAACGGCGTCGTCTCGGACTGCGGGGGCGGGGTGGATCCGAACATCTCCGAGGACCCGGCCTGGTAGTACCGGATGTGGGACCTGTCCGTGGCGGCGATGTGGGATCTGACGGCCTCGAGGAGGCGGAGGGCGCCGGTGGCGACGACGTCGGCGGTGTAGTCGGGGATCTCGAAGGAGACGGCGACGTGGGACTGGGCGGCGAGGTTGTAGACCTCGTCGGGGAGGATGGTGTCGAGCCAGCGGCGGAGGGAGGAGGCGTCGGAGAGGTCGGCGTAGTGGAGCTTCATCCGGGCCTTGTTGGCGTTGTGGGGATCTATGTAGATGTGGTTGATGCGCTGGGTGTTGAAGTTGGAGGAGCGACGGATCAGGCCGTGCACCTCGTACCCTTTGTTCAGCAGGAATTCGGTGAGGTAGGAACCGTCCTGCCCGGTTATCCCGGTGATCAGGGCAACCTTGCGCTTCGCCTCCCCATTGCTCGCCGCCGGGTTACCGGATTCGGACACGAGGGTGGCGTTGTTGTTTTCAGTTGCCATTTTGCCGGTTACAGGATTTTTAAGCTATAGCTGTCTCAAGGGAGAGTAGAGTGTGTATCTCTTGTCTGTTGTTTCTGTGTGTGTGTAGGGAAGAGGGCGATGTCGGTAGGGGGGATTTATAAGGTGAGGGTGGAGTAGAGTACGCGGTTTTTTGATGGGGGATCCCGGGATGTTAAGCCTTCGTGAAAATTAATATGGGTGGAGTGCCATGACGGAAAAGGGAAGGGCCTGCCTGTATAGTCAAATGCTCGCTGGCACAAGAAGGAAACGAAAGGAAAGGAAAATATATATATATCTTGATGAGGAGGAAGATTTGATTTTCTAGTTCCATGGGATTGACGATTTTAACCCATGGGTAGGGTGTGGCGCTGTGGTTTGGTGGTAGGGTAGACTGGGACTGGGTTAACATGAATGAAATGGAAGGAATTGACAGTTTGTAGTAATTCCAGCGAAATGTCAAATACTCTCGATGGAGGAAGGAAAGAAGAAAGTGAAGGGGGGAGGCAAATTAGCAAAATATGTCCTACTTCCACCATTACTACCATACAATGCCCATATCATTGTGTTAATGCTAAAACAACTGATATTATTTAGACTTAAACTATCTTTCTTTTGGGGATGCTAATGGTTTAACCTCTTAGATGGAAAGTACATATATTTCAAGTAATTATTAGTTTTTAGAATATTAGTTGTTTCAAAAAAAAAAAAGAATATTAGTTAACTATGTATCTAGGTGATAACCTGATACTACTTGGTAAATTTTCCTCTCTCTTTTTTCCTCCTCAAACCCAGCGTGTGCATACAAAGCATGAGATATGGAACACAGCGATGGGATGCGACTAACTTAGTGAGGGAGACAGGGGTGGCCTGGAGGGGTCATCGCCACCCCTAACTTTAAGTAAAGAAAGTACATATATTTCAATTGATTACTAGTTTTGGAATATTAGTAGTTAACTATGTATCTAAGTGATACTTGTTCGCAAATTTTCCTCTCTTTTTTTCCTCAGTCTCCCAGCGTGTTTCTATCGCGTACAAAGCATGAGATATGGAACATAGAGATGGGATGGGAAGTAAACGGACACAAGCCTGAAAAACAGAGGGGTCTATGACTATAACCGAGAAGTTAATGTAACAAGGGGGTAAATAAATGAAAGCAAATGTGTGACCTCCCACTCAGCGCAGGTCAGATTAGCAACTTAGCATCCCACGGCTGTGTAGCGAATAAGTGAGAGTGGTTAATGCCGGTGAGTAAAACAAAATAAAAAAAATTGTGTGGCGCAACCTCACCGTGGTTGTACATATGGGCTATGGCCCATCCATTAAACTGTAACGAGATCAAAAGACAAAAGAGTTTAGTGGTTCCTCATATGTATGCCATGTCAACTATAGAAACGACTCTAGTAAACATATGAAATATTGGATGTGCATAAAATTATTTAATAGAAATACAAAGATTAAAATTATTTACACTAGAATAAAATTTGTTCGTAATTTTTGAAATAAGCTAGACCATCTAAGCATCAAACTGAACAACAGTTTTTAAATGTCTTATCAATAACAAAGTCACTAAGGGATAATCAAAATTAATAAATACTTAAAAAATGCATCTAGGTAACTTTATCATTGAAAAAAGAAAAAAGAAGAAGATACAACTAAAGTAGATGAACAACAAAGCCCATTTCAGAGGGCGTAAAAAGAAAAAGGCGCGTGTTAAGCGCGTGTAACTCTCTCAATTGCTTTTTCTGGTTTCTTCATAGTTTCTTTTGGTTTTTTCATCGAACACTTGGTATGCAGTTACCAACGGTAGCTGAGGACTCTGCTTCTCTTCAGGGCGCGCTTGAGACGAGCCCAAATGGAGATGAAGATGCTCGAACTCATGTCAGTAAAAAGGCAAGGATGAAGAATGGATTGCTGTTGCCTGGTGAGCCTAAGAATGGTTTGAGGGATTCTCCAGTGATGGATGGGCATGATGGGAATAGGAGGAAGACTTCATACAGGGATCTCCTTATGGGTGCTGATGAGAAAGACTCTGACATGGAGGAAGATGCGACTGATCCTGAGGACTTTGAGGTTTTTTCAGACTCTGACTTGGAAGATGATGACTTTGATTCTGACTGCCCAACGATCCGTTTATCGGCTGCAGAGAAACGCAGGCTGTACCGGAATTGGAGACATGCCTTGATTGTCAAAGTGCTGGGGTAGAAAGTGGGGTATCGATTCTTGCTGAACAGGCTGAACACTCTTTGGGCCACAAGTCGAGATTTCACTCTTGCCGACCTGGGAAATGACTTTTATATCATCCGGTTCAAATGCCTATAGGATTATCACAATGCACTGAATGGTGGTTCGTGGACTGTCGCTGATCACTACTTGACTATGCGTCCATGGCGGCCTTACTTCGACCCGTATGAACCCTCCATTAACAGTGTTGTTGTTTGGGTTCACTTTCCTAATCTACCAATGGAGTTCTATGAAACTGAATTTCTGAAAAGGTTGGGTAACCGGATTGGGCGCACTATCAAGGTGGATTGCACTACTCTAAATGAGGAAAGAGGGCAATTTGCTAAGGTATGTGTGGAGGTAGACCTTACTAAACCACTGCTTGCTAAATTCCGTATGGGTAGGAGGATATGGCGTGCTGAATATGATGGACTGCATTTGGTCTGCTTTAACTGTGGTTTGTATGGGCATCAGGAGGACTTTTGTCCTTCAAAGAAAATCAACCCTGATGTTCCCACGTCGAGTGCTCCAATTCCTACTACTCATCGGCCTGGCGCGACAATTCCTAAACATAGACCTGAGGTTTATGAAACTCGGGGGCAATGGATGTTAGTCCAGAAGAAAGGACGGGGGAGAAGGAATGCTGCGAGTAAGCAAGCTATTGCTACTAGTTCGAGGTTTGATGTCCTACAAGCTATGGTGGAGGATCCTGTGGATACTGGTCAGAGAGACCCTGAGATGAGCAAAAGTGAAGGTCCGAAGAACAATCTAGGGATGGTTGTAGACCACGTACAATCGACGACGAGTGTTGCTGCTACGGTGAAGATTGTGAATGTGGAGCAGACCCCCCAAGGAGTATAGGAAACACCATTAATTATTAGAGAGGGCAGAACCATTGCTAGAAAAGGGCCTTTGAAAGATATTACCAATGCGAGCAAAGGGGGAGCTAAAGAGGAATCTTCTAGTAGATTGAGGAGCCATAGTCGATCGACTACAAGGAGTAAAAGAGAGTCACTGGATGTGAGTGGTGGGCTAGGTGGAAATATTGGTGCCAATTGGATGGATGGATCTAATTCCCTTGGCCTTCTCAGTAGTACTGCTGCGGAGCAAAATCATTTAAGTGATTCTGGGAAGCGGGATAGTATTCCGCTTTCACATGAAGGGAGTAGCAAGAAACTGGTGAATAAGTGTAACCCACAGGATGCAATTCAATGCTTCAAAGACACGGGTAATGAAGGTGGAGTATTACTACCTAGTCAGGAACCTCTAATGTGGCCAGTATTCAGTGCAACTACTAGAGGGGTACCGAATATTGATTCAGGGGTGAATGACTTGGACACTAATGTCCTTTGTGTTGATTTAGCTGCTCATTGTGAGGAGGTCACTCCCCACACTGTTCCTCTATGAAACCCCCTCTTCTTATATTTTTTATGATTAGATTAGTGTACTAGAATTGTAGGGGTGCTAGAAGTAGGCGGCTTCATAGCATTCTAAAGGATATTGTTAGGGTGAATCGCCCTGATCTTATTGTTTTGGCTGAGGTGAGGGTTAGTGGTGCTACTACTGACAGAGTTGCTAGAAGTATGGGGTTAATCTTTATTCATAAAGTGGATCCTCAGGGATTTTCGGGTGGTTTGTGGGTTATGGCAGCCATACAAGTCGCTGGAATTCAAGTCCTAAAGGATTCGGAGCACTTTGTACATATGGAAGTGAGGAATCAACGGAAGGGTGTCTAGTTACTCACTGTGGTATATGTCAATCCTGATCTGACTCTTAAGAATTTATTTTGGAGAGAGATCAAGGGGCTGAATGTAGATGTGAATCGACCATGGGCTGTTGTTGGTGACTTTAATGACTTTCTGTATGGACATGAGAAAATCGGAGGACGACGAACTAATATGCAAAGATGCGTGAGGTTCCAGGAGCATTTGGATGAGTGTCAGCTTCTTAATATGGATGCCACAGGGCCCAAATTTACTTGGAGGGGACCAAAAAGGGCTGGTTATAGGCGCATATATGAAAGACTGGACCGAGCTATAGTGAATGCTGTATGGAGATTGAAATTTCCTGAAGCTTCGCTTAGGAATCTTCCACGGGTGAAATCTGACCATCACCCCCATTCTATTGTTACTATATGGATCCTCATTTCCCCATCCTGCTCAGCGTCCTTTTAGGTTTGAAGCAGCCTGGATTGGTCATGAAAACTTCCAATCCTTCATGGAGGAGAAGTGGAACAAGGAGGCTCATGTTGATATTGCTTTATCTCAACTACAACCGAATTTGATGAAGTGGAATACTGATGTCTTTGGTAATTTATTTGCAAGGAAGAAGGAGTGTTTAGCCAGATTGCAGGATATCCAAAAGCTACTAGCCTTGTCCCGATGTCTGAACTTGCAAAGAAGAGAACAGGAGGTTATCTGCGCATATAACATAATTCTCCATCAGGAAGAGGTACTTTGGCTCCAAAAATCACGGTCAAGATGGATTAACCATGGCGATAGAAATACTCAGTTTTTTCACTTAACCACCATCATAAGAAGAAAGAGGAACAAAATTGAAGGGCTGCAGAATAGTAATGGTGATTGGGTCTGGGATGAGGACAGACTACAACTAATGGCGAGCGATTATTATCAACAACTTTTCTCTGAGGACTGCACTGTTCGGCCTCAACTCTCTGCTGAACTGAATTTTCCTTGTCTAGACGAGCAAGAGAAGAACCAATTGATAAAAGGGGTATCGGATGATGAGATACATCAAGCTATTTGTGATATTGGATCCTTAAAGGCACCTGGACCGGATGGATTTCAAGCAGTTTTTTTTCCAGAATCAATGGCGACTTGTGGGGCCCAACGTATGTAGATTTGTGAGAGGAGTATTTGAGGGATCTGCATTACTTATTGGCCACAATCCTACTTTCTTGGTTCTAATTCCTAAAGTAGAAACACCAGAGAAGATTGAGCAATTTCGACCAATCGGTTTATGTAATGTGGTGTATAAGGTAATTGCTAAGCTCCTTGTGAACAGAATTAAATTGCTTCTCCCCAAGTTGATCAGCCCTCAACAAAGTAGTTGTACCTGGACGCCATATTGTGGATAATATTGTGGTTGCGCAGGAGGCAATTCATTCCATGCACGGCAAAAAATTAGGGAAACAGTATATGGCCATTAAAGTGGACTTAGAGAAGGTATATGACCGGATTAGTTGGAGTTTCTTGGAGGAGTCCCTCCTACTGGCTGGATTTCCTAGGTCTTTGGCAAACTTGATCATTCAGTGTGTGACTTCTACAACTATGCAAGTACTTTAGAATGGCACAAAAACTTCTCAATTTGCTCCTTCCAGGGGGATTAGACAGGGGGATTGAAACGCCCCGACCCGTATTTACCATACACAGTAAACACGTGTCGGAACTGTATCGACCCAACCAAGCAAAGCCCAGCATACAATGTATACAACAGAAACTCGGGCTCAACAGCCCAAAATAAAAGCAACAATAACATCATAACCGACCCAATGGCCCAACAATAGCAAAAAGTAGCACAGCGGAAGACTTAATAACTCACAAAGACACTGTATGCGACACTGATGCAAACTATGGATCCAAGTCCTGTCCAAGGGATAATGCCGCAACCAGTCTGGAATGCATCAAACCTGTACCACAAATAACTCATTCTACGGGATGAAAGCCCGCAAGTGAGGGGTGAGTCCGAAGTGCTCACCGACGAAGGATAGACAATCAATATGCAACACTAAAATTACTCAAGGTCGAAGACAGACAAAAACCGCCAAAATAAAACAAATCAAAAAACTCAAATAAAATTCCAATTTCCAATTTTATCTTTTCGGGCCCCGTCACGGATAAGCTAGGGGTCAGACCTGGTTCTCAACATATTCCGGGTGCCAGACCAAATCCAAGAGAACCCAGGGATCGACATCCCAAAAATAATCACGGGATAGACATCCCAAGCATAGACATGCTTATCACAAGTAACCCAGGTCACGGCCACCACGAAACAATCTTAAACCATCGAGTCGTACCACTACTTACCACGTGACAATTATATTATCATCATTCAAAATCAAATCACAGGGATCAACATCCCTAACCAAAATACCGAGATAGACATCCCATCCAAAACCGAGGATCGACATCCTTATCATAAATTATTATTTAATCCTTTATACTTTAAACCAAAAAGACACAAGGATAAACATCCAAAACTCAACACGGGGATAAACATCCCAAAACAATTAAGACACTGGGATAAACATCCCGAAACAAACCACAGCAAATACAACACTCAACAGTGCAACAATCATCAAATACAACAACCGAGTAATATAGGCACATATAGAAGGAAATCCATCCTCACCTTGGCCGATTACTCAACTCCGGAGACAATGACCGGTCCAAAGCCGGCTCCTCGGGAAACTGCCCGATATCCAAACCTATACAGCAAAACAACATGTTCACATAAATGCACATAATCGGTATACTATGATGCCAAAACTGCGAAATAATTCCATCCCGGTTCATATCCTTTATTATCATCTTTTACAGAAAATATTATACCGTACGTATATCCGAATATAATTTCGGTACCATACTTTAATTAAAACTCTCTTTTAAATATTTTCATAAAATAATTATAATTTTTCCAAAATTATAATCTCCATAATTTCCCAGAAAAATAATAACGTATTTATAATTTTCAGAAAGTATATATAGTATTTATCTTTTTCTGTATATAATAATATTTTCCAACACAAAATATAATTATCTTTAATTTTCAAAGTACATATATATATATATATATTCCACAACCATAATTTTCCAGGGAAATTTAATATATATATTAAATTTCCAGAAATTATTTTCATGGTATATATATATTTTTCCAAATAATATTAGTTTTTCCAAAACATAACTTAATTATTTATCAAAGTATATATATTTATTTTTTCCACAAAATACCAGAATTAAATTGACCATAATTTTCTCAAAGTAAATATATACTTTTTTTCAAAATTAAATACCAGAAAATAAATAAATATATACATATTTATTTTGTTTTTTTAAATTAAATCGGACTGGGCCATGAATAGTGTCGGCCTAGACCAAGGCAGCAGGCCCGAAGCACAGGCCCACGCCCAGACCTGGCCCAACACCCATCCATAGCCCAACCCAGGTCGCAACCCGACCACAAGCGTCCGGGTCGAACACGGGTCGCGGGTCTGCTCACCTTGGGTTGCGGCGGTGGCGACATGGATCGAGGAAGGCTAGGCGAGGCAAGGCAAGGCAACCGCAGACGAAGAGCGACGCGAGGGTGGCAGCAACTGGGCACGACGGCAGCTGCTGGTGCTGCAGGCGGCGGGAGAAAGTCGGATCCACGGGTTCTGCCGACGGGTCAACGGCCCCCACAGACGCGTCAGGCGGCGGAAGGCGACGGGGAGGGCGGGTGTAACAGCCCGGGTAAATTTTTGATTTTTACCGGGACTGTAAAAGTCTTTTTACCGTGATTTACTGTTGAATTAATCTTGGGTAATTAATTCAAGGTAAATCGGAAGTCGTTTTTCGAAACCGAGGGTTTTCCCGCGCTCGTGATTTTCCCGTGGATTTTTCGAAACTAAGTTGGTATTTTTCGGGTTTCGGAATTACCCGGAAAAACACACCGGAAAATAACTAAGGAGGTATCGATTATTTTCTGGTCCGGAACGGACTCGCCCGTAATGCAGACGAATTGTATTATTGGTTCACATGTGTATAGTAAAAAGGAAAAAAAAAACCCAGCTTAAAGCCGGTGAAGGAAGCAGGAGAGGAAGGAAGAAGAGAAGAGGAAAGAAAAAAAGAAAGAAAAAAAAAAGAGAGGGAGAGGAAAAATGATGAAAAAAAAAAGAAGCTGAAGAAGAAAAAAAAAGAAGAAGAACCGGTGCAGCAGGAAACGAAAAGAGAGAGTGAAGGAAGAAACCAGGCCAAACGTCGTCGTTTTGGCGTCATCTTCGTCTTCATCCTCGCGCGAGCCGGCCACCACCCGAGTCACCCATAGCGAGCCTGCCCCGTCGCCGCCAGCAAACCTTCTCTTCTTCCCCGTCGAGTTCACCGCAGCAGCTGTCGGTAGGAGCTGTCACTGCTGCGCCTCCACCACGGCGAAGGGCCGACCGGGTGAGGTTCCCGTCCACGGCGCGAGCCCGCTTCCGACCACTGCACCAGCAGCAACATGACCGGCCTCCTCGCATCGCAGAGCCGTGCACCCCACCTCTTGCCCGTCTTTCCCTCGTGAGCCATCGCCTGCAACTGCAAGGTATGCCGGGTTGAAGACGCTGCCCGTTTCAGCAGCCGGGTCATGGTTCGGGCCGGATTGACCCGACGGGTCATCGGCCTGGCCCAAAAACCTGGCACTGTTCACGGCCTAACACTGTTCACATGGGCCTGGAACTGTACATGGGCCCGGCACTATTCATCTGGGCCTGGTACTGTTCATGGGCCCCGCCCGTTTTAAAAAATAATATAAAATCTGGAAAATAGATTAAGGAGTATTTTTGGGAAATAATTTGTAAAAGTATTCTTGGAAAATACATATGATTATTATGAAATTTTGGGAAAGGAAATAATTAATACTTATGCATATGGAAATAATTTGGGAAAATGTATATATAGTATACATAAATAATATTTCAAAAAAAAACTATTATGTTGGTATATAATGGTTTGAAATGTAAATTCGTCGTTAGGAAATATATATATATGTACTTTTATAATTCGTATTTATTTTCAGGAAATAGGTTTGTATAATTATAGTTACCGGAAATATGGTTTTCTAATATAATAATATTTGGTAAATAATATTGGCAAGCAATATATATTATGGGAATAGTTTTGGAAAAATACACATATATGAAGTAATTTCCAGAAATAAAAACTATGTTGAATATTAATTTGGAAAAAAATAAATAATAATTAATTTATGAAAATATTTTGAAAAGAATTTTACTTAAAGTATGGTACCGAAATTATATTCGGAAATACGTACGGTTAATTATTTTCGGTAAAAGATGGAAATAAAGGATAGGTAAACGGGATGGGATTAATTCATAGTATTGGCATCATTGCATACCGAATATGTGCATTTATGTGTATATGTGGTTTTATTGTATAGGTTTGGGTATCGGGCAGTTTCCCGAGGAGC
>JAKUCV010006408.1:34187-70126 GCA_028386065.3 Turnera subulata
ATGGGACCACACCTCGAATAGAGTGCATGTGCGACAAGTTCACAGCTGTTCGGACATCGTGGAGAGATACGTTGTCTTGACAGACGTTTTTGGCTTACGCGGAAATTGTGAACAAGTGGGTAACGTGTCCTTCGAGAGACACAGGATGTGCTCGTGATCATCGCCGTGCGAGTTAACGACACAGGACGTGCTCGTGATCGTCACCGTTAGCTGCGTACGTTACGCTTCTCGGGATCGAGAATGCTTAGGACCGATTTGGGCGCCGATCATGAAAATGTGTTTTTGTTTTAATTTATTTTTGTTTTGATTTTGTTAAACAAATTTTACTTTTAATTTCTTTATATTTGATTTTACATTCTTATTATTGATTTTTGTTTTACTTTGAGACGTTTTATTTTTCCATTTGACATAAGATTTCTTAACATAAGAGAATTTTGATTTAAAAGGAGACTCATTTTATTTATTTTAATAAAGGTTTTACAACAGGAGAAGAAGTACTCTCTATGGAGTTACTTGCTTCTCTAGGTCTTTTACAATCTTTTTGGCATTTTCCATGTGCGGGAAGAGTTCCATGCACGCTAGTTCTATCTGCGTCACCGCCGAGCTGATCTTCTTCAGCGAGAAGTTCAGTTGCGTCATCTTTTGCTGCGGTGTGCTGCTCTCAGCGACCGCCTTGCCCTTGCGATCTTCAGCTTTCTTGGGGACTCGCTTCTTGCGTCGTTTTGGGGAAACGACCATGTGCTCCTTAAGGCCGACGATGTTCGTCTTGAAGCGTTTCTTCGGAGGTTCCTCTTCATCGGAGCTTGTTTGGAAAGCTTTGCCGCCGATGTAGCTGTTGTTCTCAGAGTCTGAAGTCGTTCGAGAACGAAGTGGAGAGTCCATGGCTGAGAATGAATGACTCAGCTGTGAAGTTTGGTATTTATAAGCGGAAGAGATGTCTAAGGGTATAAGCGGTATCTCATGTTGAGTTTGGACACCTGGCAGAGTGTGCCAGAAGCTTATCGTGGTAGGACCCACGGATAAGACGGAATTTCGGGGACGAAATTCTTTTTAAGGTGGGTAGACTGTAACAGCCCGGGTAAATTTTTGATTTTTACCGGGACTGTAAAAGTCTTTTTACCGTGATTTACTGTTGAATTAATCTTGGGTAATTAATTCAAGGTAAATCGGAAGTCGTTTTTCGAAACCGAGGGTTTTCCCGCGCTCGTGATTTTCCCGTGGATTTTTCGAAACTAAGTTGGTATTTTTCGGGTTTCGGAATTACCCGAAAAAACACACCGGAAAATAACTAAGGAGGTATCGATTATTTTCTGGTCCGGAACGGACTCGCCCGTAATGCAGACGAATTGTATTATTGGTTCACATGTGTATAGTAAAAAGGAAAAAAAAAACCCAGCTTAAAGCCGGTGAAGGAAGCAGGAGAGGAAGGAAGAAGAGAAGAGGAAAGAAAAAAAGAAAGAAAAAAAAAAGAGAGGGAGAGGAAAAATGATGAAAAAAAAAAGAAGCTGAAGAAGAAAAAAAAAGAAGAAGAACCGGTGCAGCAGGAAACGAAAAGAGAGAGTGAAGGAAGAAACCAGGCCAAACGTCGTCGTTTTGGCGTCATCTTCGTCTTCATCCTCGCGCGAGCCGGCCACCACCCGAGTCACCCATAGCGAGCCTGCCCCGTCGCCGCCAGCAAACCTTCTCTTCTTCCCCGTCGAGTTCACCGCAGCAGCTGTCGGTAGGAGCTGTCACTGCTGCGCCTCCACCACGGCGAAGGGCCGACCGGGTGAGGTTCCCGTCCACGGCGCGAGCCCGCTTCCGACCACTGCACCAGCAGCAACATGACCGGCCTCCTCGCATCGCAGAGCCGTGCACCCCACCTCTTGCCCGTCTTTCCCTCGTGAGCCATCGCCTGCAACTGCAAGGTATGCCGGGTTGAAGACGTTGCCCGTTTCAGCAGCCGGGTCATGGTTCGGGCCGGATTGACCCGACGGGTCATCGGCCTGGCCCAAAAACCTGGCACTGTTCACGGCCTAACACTGTTCACATGGGCCTGGAACTGTACATGGGCCCGGCACTATTCATCTGGGCCTGGTACTGTTCATGGGCCCCGCCCGTTTTAAAAAATAATATAAAATCTGGAAAATAGATTAAGGAGTATTTTTGGGAAATAATTTGTAAAAGTATTCTTGGAAAATACATATGATTATTATGAAATTTTGGGAAAGGAAATAATTAATACTTATGCATATGGAAATAATTTGGGAAAATGTATATATAGTATACATAAATAATATTTCAAAAAAAAACTATTATGTTGGTATATAATGGTTTGAAATGTAAATTCGTCGTTAGGAAATATATATATATGTACTTTTATAATTCGTATTTATTTTCAGGAAATAGGTTTGTATAATTATAGTTACCGGAAATATGGTTTTCTAATATAATAATATTTGGTAAATAATATTGGCAAGCAATATATATTATGGGAATAGTTTTGGAAAAATACACATATATGAAGTAATTTCCAGAAATAAAAACTATGTTGAATATTAATTTGGAAAAAAATAAATAATAATTAATTTATGAAAATATTTTGAAAAGAATTTTACTTAAAGTATGGTACCGAAATTATATTCGGAAATACGTACGGTTAATTATTTTCGGTAAAAGATGGAAATAAAGGATAGGTAAACGGGATGGGATTAATTCATAGTATTGGCATCATTGCATACCGAATATGTGCATTTATGTGTATATGTGGTTTTATTGTATAGGTTTGGGTATCGGGCAGTTTCCCGAGGAGCTGGCGTCGGACCGGTCATTGTTTCCGGAGTTGAGTAATCGGCCAAGGTGAGGATGGATTTCCTTCAATATGTGCCTATATTACTCGGTTATCATGTTTTGATGGTTGTGCATTGTTGATTGTTATTTTAGCTCTGCTTTGGTTCGGGATGTATATCCCGGAATCTTGTTGGTATTTTGGGATGTTTATCCCCGTGTCGACTTTCTGTGTCCTTTGGAATAAATATAATGGAATAATTAATGAATTGTGATGAGGATGTTGATCCTCGGTATTTTGGTTAGGGATGTCGATCCCTGTGAGTTGGTTTTTTATGACGGTAATATAATTGTCACGTGGTAAGTAGAGGTACGACCGGATGGTTTGTGACTGTTTTGTGGTGCCATGATCTGGGTTACTTGTGTTGGGCATGTTGATGCCGGTTTGATTGGGATGTTGATCCCTGAGTTTGATATTGGGATGTTGATCCCGGGTTCTTTTTGATCTGGCACCAGGAACAGGTTGATAACCTGGTACGACCCTAGCTTATCCGTGACGGGGCCCGGAAAGATAAAATTGGATAATTGGTTTTTTTTAGTCTTTTGGGCTTTGGGTCGAGTCTTTTGGTTTGACTGTTGTTTTTGGACTTGAGTAATTTTTAGTGTCCATATTGATCGTCTTTCCATTGTCGTGAGCACTTCGGACTCACCCCTCACCTGCGGGCTTTCATCCCGTAGGATGAGTTGTTTCATGTACAGGTTTGGTGCATTCCAGACAGGCTGCAGCGTTATCCCTTGGACGGGCTTGGATCCATAGTTTGCATCTATTACGCATACAGTGTTAGTGAGTCTTTAAGTCTTCCGCTGTGCATATTATTATTGTTGTTGGGCCATTGGGCCGTGTTGAGATTTTATTGTTGTTTTTATTATGGAGTGTTGAGCCCGGATATTTGTTGTATACACTGTATGCTGGGTCATGTTGGGTTGGGTTGTCACAGTTCCGGCTCGTGTTTACTGTGTACGGTAAATACGGGTCGGGGCGCTTCAGCGGGGTTCAGTCGGCGACGGCGTGGTGAGCTCGATGGTGTCGGTGGTGCGTCGAGAAGCGGCGCGGAACTCATCGCCATGAACAGTGGCAGGGGGCTCGGGAGTGACGATGAACAGTGTCCATCTTTTTTTTTCTTTTTTTTCCTATTTTTCCTTTCTTCTTCTTTTTTTTTTATTTTTCATTTTTTTCTATTTTCTTTTCTTTTTTTCCTGATTCCTGATTGGTTCTTCTTTTTTTTATTATTTTTTTCCTCCCTTTTTTTTCTCTTTTTTTTCTTTCTCTTTTTTTTTCCTCACTTTTTTTTTCTCTCCTTCCTTCCTCTTTTCTTCTTCTCTTTTTTTTTTCTCTTCTCCTGCTTCCTTTTCATAACGGTGAAAACACTGTGCGCCTGGAAATTATAAATACGTTATTATTTTTCTGAGAAATTATGGAGATTATAATTTTGGAAAAATTATAATTATTTTATGAAAATATTTAAAAGAGAGTTTTAATTAAAGTGTGGTATCGAAATTATATTCGGATATACGTACGGTATAATATTTTCGGTAAAAGATGATAATAAAGGATATGAACCGGGATGGGATTTTTTCGCAGTTTTGGCATCATAGTATACCGATTATGTGCATTTATGTGAACATGTTGTTTTGCTGTATAGGTTTGGATATCGGGCAGTTTCCCGAGGAGCCGGCTTTGGACCGGTCATTGTCTCCGGAGTTGAGTAATCGGCCAAGGTGAGGATGGATTTCCTTCTATATGTGCCTATATTACTCGGTTGTTGTGTTTGATGATTGTTGCACTATTGAGTGTTGTATTTGCTGTGGTTTGTTTCGGGATGTTTATCCCAGTGTCTTAATTGTTTTGGGATGTTTATCCCCGTGTTGAGTTTTGGATGTTTATCCTTGTGTCTTTTTGGTTTAAAGTATAAAGGATTAAATAATAATTTGTGATAAGGATGTCGATCCTCGGTTTTGGATGGGATGTCTATCCCGGTATTTTGGTTAGGGATGTTGATCCCTGTGATTTGATTTTGAATGATGATAATATAATTGTCACGTGGTAAGTAGTGGTACGACTCGATGGTTTAAGACTGTTTCGTGGTGGCCGTGACCTGGGTTACTTGTGATAAGCATGTCTATGCTTGGGATGTCTATCTCGTGATTATTTTTGGGATGTCGATCCCTGGTTCTCTTGGATTTGGTCTGGCACCCGGAATATGTTGAGAACCAGATCTGACCCCTAGCTTATCCGTGACGGGGCCCGGAAAGATAAAATTGGAAATTGGAATTTTATTTGAGTCTTTTGATTTGTTTTATTTTGGCGGTTTTTGTCTGTCTTCGACCTTGAGTAATTTTAGTATTGCATATTGATTGTCTATCCTTCGTCGGTGAGCACTTCGGACTCACCCCTCACCTGCGGGCTTTCATCCCATAGGATGAGTTATTTGTGGTACAGATTTGATGCATTCCAGACAGGCTGCATCGTTATCCCTTGGATAGGATTCGAATCCATAGTTTGCATCAGTGTCGCATACAGTGTCTTTGTGAGTTATTAAGTCTTTCGTTGTGCTACTTTTTGCTATTGTTGGGCCATTAGGTTGGTTATGATGTTATTGTTGCTTTTATTTTGGACTGTTGAGTCCGAGTTTCTATTGTATATACTGTATGCTGGGCTTTGCTTGGTTGGGTCGATACAGTTTCGGCACGTGTTTACTGTGTATAGTAAATACGGGTCGGGGCGTTTCAGGGATCCTCTATCCCCCTATCTATTTGTCATATGCTTGGAAAGACTATCTTTGTTGATAAATGAGGAAGTTGGGAAGGGCAACTGGAAGCCTCTAAAATTTGGTTTGCGGGGACCTAAACTATCTCATTTAATGTTTGCTGACGACCTCATCCTCTTTGGAGAGGCTTCTGAAGACCAATTGTGTGTAATGAACAGTTGTCTGCAGATGTTTTGTGTTGCCTCAGGTCAGAAAGTAAGTTTGGCTAAGACTCAATTCTATTTTTCAAAGGGTGTTGATAATGTTACTTATAGGAGATTGGCAGAGTTGAGTGGCTTTTCCCTTACCAGGAATTTGGGCAAGTACCTAGGTGTTCTCGTAATTCATAGAAGAGTGTCCAATGCTACTTATTGGGATATGGTGGATAAAGTGAGGGCAAGATTATCCTCGTGGAAAGCAAACAATTTATCTCTGGCGGGACGCATTACCTTGTGCAAATTTGTCCTATCTGCTATCCCCTTATATACGATGCAATCGGCGAGCTTACCCAAAGGTGTTTGTAATGAAATCGAGAAGTGCTGTAGAAACTTTATTTGGGGAAGCAGTGAGGGAAATAGAAAAATTCACTTGTTGAGTTGGGATGCTATTTGTTGCCCAATGACGGATGGAGGGTTGGGCTTAAGGAAAATGGAGCATTTGAATGAGGCGTTCCTACTAAAGCTAGCCTGGGGAATGATCAATCAAAGACGCAGTCTATGGGCCCAAGTATTGATAGCCAAATACGTCATAAAGCATGTGGATGATTGGTTTATTAAACCGTCTGGAAGAAAATCACACTTATGGAATGGCATTGAGAAGATTTGGGGACAAGTTTTAGGAGGAATGCAATGGATAATTGGGAATGGTTTTTCGGTCAAGTTTTGGATTGATAGTTGGTTGGAGGGGGAGCAATCCGTGTTGAATCATGCTGTGGTATTGCTCGATAGTTCTGAGCTAAATAAAAAAGTTTATGAGTATGTGACAGTGGATGGTGACTGGGACTGGGTAAAGCTACAAAGATTACTTCCTTTGGAGATCATTATGAAGATTCGGGCCTGTGCTCCTCCTTGTATTGATGCTGGGCTTGATACTATGATGTGGAAAGCTTCGTCATCAGGTACTTTTACTATTGTCTCTGCTTACCATGAATTATTTAATCATCCTACTGCTCATGATGATGATTGTTGGAGATATGTGTGGAAATAGAAAGGTCCACAACGGATTCGATCCTTCCTATGGTTAATGGCGCATGGTAAATTGTTAACAAACAGTGAGAGATGCCGGAGGCATTTGGCTAATAACTCTAATTGTGAAGTCTGTAACCATGTTGAATCCATTGTGCATGTTATGAGGGATTGCCCTCGAGCTCGTGTGATCTGGGAAAGCTTACTTGATTCTTCAACCCTCCCTACTTTCTTTAGTTGTGACCTCATGAATTGGATCCAAATGAATTTGTGCTGTAATTGGGGGAGAGAAGCTGATATGGATTGGAAAACTGTTTTTGGGGTCACTTGTTGGCTCTTATGGCGTGCAAGGAATGGTAGGTGGGCTAAAGGGGATTTAACCATTACTTTGCATGTGAGTGTTGTGTTTTCTTTTGTGGAGGAAATTCGGTATGCCTTAGCATTGGAGGAGAGACTGAAAGGTGAGGTGGAAAGAGTGGAAATCCCTGTGTTTTGGAAACCTCCCACTCAGGGGGTAGTGAAGTTAAATACCGATGGTGCCTCTAAAGGAAACCCGGGGATTGCAGGTGCAGGGGCTTGTTGAGAGATGATGGTGGGAAATTCCTGGGAGGTTTTTTAAAAAATTTGGGGATATGCTCGGCTCTAAAAGTAGAACTTTGGGCTGTTAAAATTGGGTTGGAAATGGCATGGAGTAGGGGTTTACGGAAGGTGGAATTGGAAGTGGATTCGCTTGGTGTGAAGCAATTACTGCTGGATTCCGAACCCCCGAGAAATGGTAATCTTGCTCTTGTGAGTAGGATCCATTCTCTTCTCAACAAAGAGTGGTCAGTGTCTATCTCCCATATTTACCGAGAAGCCAACAAATATGCTGATTTGTTGGCTAACTTGGGCTATAATGTTTCTTATGATTTTGAGGTTTTTATAAGTCCCCTCAATGTATTCATGAGGGTTTACTTTATGATTCCATGGGGATAACCCAAAATAGACTTGTAAGGAGTTAATTTGATGGCGTTTTACCAAAAAAAACAAAGCCCATTTCACTAACCCTGTGTGCCTAATAATAATTATAGGTGCGTGATCCAAAATAAAGTGGAGAATAATGTTTGTCGCCGCACGTCTAGCAAACTAATCTGCAGCAATATTTTTTTTTGGGTACATGATCTGCAGCAATATTGTCTCTCCCTCACCAAACTAGAGTTCTTAACAAACCATGGGCGATGACTTAATTTAGAGGAGGTCCACTAAAGGCTATAGGAGGCAGAAACTCAACCCCTCCACATGGAACAACGCTTGAGTAGCTCTACTAGACTACCACCTCCATCGCTGAAGTGTTTCTCTCTATTGTTGTTTATGGTTTATTAGAGTTTATCCTCATTTTCCATACTGGTTACTGTTTTTGGTAATGTACTATGCTAGTCATTTAGTAGCGGGGGTGTGGTCCATTTCCTACAACAAAACAGGGGCCCAATATCCAATTTGTCTAAAATATTGAGTTGTTCCAAGAAATAAATATCACAAAAGTCTCCTCAAAACTAAGGGTTATGTGAAAGAAACTTGAAAATAAAACCCCATATTATTAAGGAATTGCAGCAGGAAATAAGAGTTGAGTTACAACAGAACTCTCATCTCCAAGTCGAAACTTCTTGAAAGTAACTTTTAAAGGAATTTTTTTATCCCAGTCTAGACTGTGAAACAAAAAAAAAAATAATAAATAAGAAGTTTTGTGGGATTTACCGTCAAATTTGGGTTTCCGGCAACCCCTGTTTTAATTTCCTTGGAGAGCCTTATTTTTAGAATGTTTTTTAGATGGTAACTAATTAGTGTATATGTATATTTCCTACAAAAAATAGTGTATATGTATATTGACTCAATATTTTCCCCTTCGTATACAAGTATATGTTATAATTAATCACACATTTTATTTTATTTATTTTTTTTGATCGAAAGTTTTGTTTATACTTTATAGGTTCCCTCAATTTATATTTTGTGGATTTTTTTTTGTTTTGTTGAACGCCATCTCAATTTGATTATTTTTGAACACCATCTCAATTAGAATATCTTTGTCCAGGATTTTGCTTGCAACATCGGTGGCAAACCGAGTCAACCTCAGCTTCCAATTTGGAATCATGATCTAGCCCTCCAATTGCGACGTTGATTAGAGAAAAATCTTGGTTTCTAACGTTAGATCGCTGTACTTGAACCAAAATTATGCAATACGCAATACTTTTTCTTTGCCCCCTTGTTTGGTCTCACTCTGAAATTCAAGTGTAAGAGAGATTAATTTGGGATCCGACACTGAGAATAGCTTTTAATGTTTTATTTTTCACATAGAAGGTATAAATTCAATCTAAATCCCGTGTTGAATAAATATTAAACTCCTCCGTTGGTCTACTAAACAGCACTTTAATGGAGCGTAAATTAAGTAGTCAAAGTCAAAGGAAACCAAATTTAGATAGTGCGTTCATGGTAATCTGTCCAACTTCCTTCGTGAACAAGTTTTTTTTTTCTTTTCCTTTTTACGAATTATAAACAACTAAGCCATATTACTCACAGTATGTCATGATTATTATTTTTTTGGTTTTCTCCTGCAAGTTGTTAAATTTAAAAATCTCAAATAAGCTTTGCCATGTCCTTAATTCAGCCTGAAAATACCATTGTCATCTACCATTCATTTGTCCAGGTTGTGCATAGCCCGTAAAGGGAGTGCATCTTAAAAAAGGATTAAAACAAACAGCTAGGATTAAATATGGGTTTAAAAAACAGCTAGGATTGAATCCATCATTTGCGGGACGAATTTGATTAGGTGAATTGAGTCGGTGGTTTTTTTTCCTTTTAAATCATAATTAGACATCATAAACAAAAAAACGTAAATCCTAAAATAATTAATTACACCGACCGTTCCTATTCGGAGAAATAACTCAATTTGGTTTAAATTAGGATACTAATAGGCCAGAGGAAACTAACCGACCAAGAAAAGGCCAGTATAAAAACAATTAAGTACAACCAAACCAGGTTTGAGAATTAATTAGCCACCAATTCATTAAGCCAACAACTGTTTATGTGCTACGAAACGTTGTCGCATAACGAGGACAATTATATAAGGAGGTGATGTAAAGTTAAAAAACAACTGTGGCCAGCAAAAGACGTTTCTAGGGTTATCTCTCTCTCTCTCTCACCTTTCCTTTAACCCCGCCACCTTCAAGAGACGTGTCCTATATTCTCTTCACAAACGCCAAATAAATAAATAAAAAAGAAAAGAGAGTAATCGTCGTCTCATTTGAAAAAACTCGAGCTTGTTTCTGTTTATT
Organism: Turnera subulata; assembly: GCA_028386065.3. Lineage (NCBI taxonomy): Eukaryota > Viridiplantae > Streptophyta > Magnoliopsida > Malpighiales > Passifloraceae > Turnera > Turnera subulata. Next base: position 44,253 of record JAKUCV010006408.1, read on the forward strand.
GCTTTTTCTTCCTTTCTGCCCTCAAAATCTAGATCCAGAAATCTTTTCTTTTTGACGGCATAACAGTAATACGCTTCTTTTTTCTTTATATATATATAAAAAATCTCTCGGCACATATCTCTCTGGTGATTGTGATTAGAATCATTAGATATATATCTCTGTCTGGTTACTGCAAAACGAATAAAGTGTGTTTTTGATCTGAGATTAGAAATGAAGCGATCGAAGAGACCTGACAGGGTATCGTGGGCGTCTGGTGGTAAACTTGTTCAGGTATACCCACAAAGTTTTTTTTTCAATTTAAAACTGATATCTCTTGTATTCTTATCGCTTTGGATTCGATCCTCAAATCTGTTTGGAGTCTTTTTCTTACCGTTGTTTTTCTACTCCAGAAGCTTAATCCTTCATAGGATTGGTTTTCTGTTTGGAGCAGGGTATGCTGTTGATTTTGTGGTTATGTGTTGCAGAAATATTATGAAAATCGAAAACACTTTACCATCAATGAATCGGGTAAAAAAAAAAAATATTGTTACAAACATAAACTTTGGAGAGTTTGACGCCTTCAAATAAAAATTTACTGCAGGATAACCCTATTTAAAATCCGTGTGTTATAAACACTGCGGTTTGTGTCTGATTGTTAAGATTTTGTTGCACAGGATCGAAACTTCACACAGAAATTAAAATGATGACTTCCTTTTTTGTTTGCTGAACATCGGTAAGAAAGAATCCAGTACGGGATGAAAAAGTAACGTACTATATGTATGTCAGAAATCATTGCTCATTCGTGACAACCTCGAAAACAAACATAATGAGGACGAGGAAGAAAAGATGTAATGAGTAAAACTTAACACGAAAGGGAAACTGAACTGATTAGAAGACTTTGATCAAATAATTGTTAATATCAAACACAGGCTATTCAATGTCTTACGAATCATTGATTGCAAAATGAGGATACCACTTACTGACAGGACAAGGAACTACATTGAATTTAGCCCTGTATAAGAATTTCTGCTGGTACATGAAACTACATTGCAAGAATATGTACTCTTATCATTCCCGTTCTGCACTTTTCCTTGATGTTTCCTGGTATGCACATTGTGTCTTGTTGTTTGGATGCAGTATTTGTTGCTTGAACAAGTAGTTCTGTGGATATATGAAATGAGTTGGTCCTTTGTGTGATTTGGAAGACAATCCTAGTATCTAGATTACAAGCAGAAACAAGTTCTTTTGTCTGGTGTGGTGTCAGGACTTTGTGCACAAATTAAGCTCAAAATTATAAGTTAGTGTTACCCTCTTGGGTGTTTGACATTCATTGCCTTTGTTCCGCAATCTATAAGCTGTTTGCATCAATCTCAATGCTAGAATCTGAGATTAGTTACCATGGATGAACTTTTTTAAAGTTTCCTGCACACCTGCACTTATGGTTAGCATATAGGTTAAGCTAGATTTGGTGTTAAGTGGAATGGTCTTATGAGTTTTAAGAATGATAGATATTGTAGCTTTTGGCTGCTCTATGGATTACTTCTTATGACGGAATTCTCAATAAGAAGAGCTAGATTAAATAAACTAAAGTTCTGGACGCCTGTTAATGAGGTGCAGTTTCATAGAAGATGCGTAATGCAGGCTAACTTTTGTAACCAATCATCAACTCAGTCGTAAATTTGATATTCTACGTGTTTCAGAGTTATCATCAGTCTCTTAGTTTCATTGCTCGTCTTTTCTTGTGAGTAGATGATCTTTTGTTCTTGCTAGTGGCATTTTTATTCAACAGGGATAATCTCACACGTCAAATGGCTTATTTCTATAGGTGAGGCTGTTTCTAACTGAGGATTGTCCTTATAAAGTTGGCATGCAAGCTGGACATCGGATTTCGCAGCAGTCTAACGCTGATCAATCCACTGATCTTCCCCCTGGTTTTGAAGGCAGTTTCCATTTGAACCGGTTGGGAAAACAATTTTCTTCTGGTTGTTCCCACTTGAACCAGTTGAAAAAACAATTTCCTTCTATCCCAAAGATTGAATGGAAGAGTCCTCCCAAAGTAAGCACAGTTTTGTTGTGTTTCTCTCTTGTTTTTAATGCAATACCATATTTCCTCTATAAGCACAGTTTTGTTGTGTTTCTCTCTTGTTTTTAATGCAATACCATATTTCCTCTTAGTGCATTGATATTGTGATAATGAATGTAAATGGAAATTTTTTCTTTCTTGTTTCATTTGAGCAGTTTATTATGAATTATGACTGGCGTGTTGCCATGGGTGAACAAAGCAATGAATCGGAGGTTGAAAAGTTAAGGGAAGCAAGGGTGTTTGAAGCTGTGTATCCTCGTGTATCTTTGATTCCTTCCAGGTAAAACTCTAATTCTTTAACTACTAGTTTTTCTTTTTCCTGTTAAACTAAGCCTCACGTACCCATTTTGAACTAAGTCTTACATATCCGTTTCCATATAGTCCATCTGTTTCATGGGAAATAGAAGATGAAAAGTACGATGATAGGCTCACCCCTGTCATCCCCATCATCCCAATTGAAGAGGAGGAAGCCGAAGCTGTAGATGTTCCTTCTAATTCCTCAGCACCATTTTCCGCCCCTATAGGCTCCCAGCCAACCATATCATCTGAGACTTCTTCTTATGAGAAGCCAGCTGTTGTTGTGTTACCCGATCTCACAAAGAAATTGAAGGAGCATGAAAGCTTGATTGATCCTGATTTGCTCATTAAAATCTTTAGCAACCCAAAAATGATCCAAGAACTGATGAATGACCACCGTGCACCTGTTACTGCAGCTAATGAGCCTATACCGGACTTAAAGCCAGTAGGTAGGTCTGTTTCCTCTCAAAACTCTGCCATTGTTTCAGTACCATTGCCTGCAAATCCTGCCATTGTTTCAGTGCCATTACCTGCAAAAGGAATGTTCCATCATAACTCTCTGGAGGTGCAACCTGCACCAAAGCCTGACAATATTGCACAATCCAGTTCAGAACCTGCAAAGCCTGTGACACCTTTTCCTGCCAATGGAAGATTGTGCCAGCATACATCTATTAAGCTTGCACCTCCACCAGTAGCTATGCAAACCACCCCCACATCCATATCTAAGCATGAGTTCGAGCCTATGGACATTTCAGCACCTATACCAAACTCATATTCTAAACCCAATCCTGTCCAGCCAACTTTGAATAGCCTTCCTACTCTGAATGGCTTAGATCCGTCTTTCATGGCCAAGAAACCAAATCCCACATTCAGCATGTTGCCTTCCCATCATTTAGGTGTGACTCCGGCACTACAGCATAGTGTGTCTCGACCTTCAATAACATCCATGGAAACCAATAAGGCGAGGGATGTCAATTATTTTAAGAACCTGATTAGGGAACATGGAACAGAAAAGCATGAACTGCAGGACAGAAGTATGCCACATTTTCCTCCCACTCGTTTTAATCATAACCAAAACATGGAATTCATGCATAATGGTAAACAAGGAGAACTGGATGCCAAGTATCGAAAGCCTTGCATGTATTTTAATAGCCCAAGGGGGTGTCGAAATGGTTCAAAATGCACTTACAGGCATGATCCATCATTTGACATTCAAACAGAAAGTAGAGTGGAGGTTCCTTGTGCCAAGAGAATGAGATTTGGTGGGGAATTAAGTGTGAGAATTTAAAATTTTGGCTAGAAGTGTAAATAGGAAAGAATTTTATCAGGACATAAGTTTATGGGAATTTGCTTTTAAATTTGTATAGGAGTCGGGAATGGTATCAGATACTATGTCTGAAAAACAAGGGGAAGAGTTTTGCGAGCAATTCTTTTAATTTTAAATTTTTTTCCAGCATTTCTTGGTCTAGGATATCGTCCACGATTTGGATTTTATTTAGTTTTAGTCGTATTTGTTGTTTCCTTGGTGTACTGTTGCCTTGGATTGGAACAGTTGACGATGGACATTAGCGTCTCAAATGATGACCTGGAATATGGACCGGCCGCTGGGCAAGGATTTATTAAATGGACAAATGCGTAAATATTAAACTTGAGAAGTGCTTATTATGAAAGCCGAAAAAAGAACAGAATTTTTTATGGACATATCAGCATATAAATTTTGAGAAGATTTGTTTTAAAACCTGGATTGCATTGAAATGCATCAAAACCTTACAAACATGTACAAAATAGCATGCGTAGCCTACAGTCCCCTTTCCTCTATCAAGAGGCTACTAATTACAGTTGGAGGAGATGACAAAATGTTTAGTCCTGGACACAAATTCTGGGCTAAGGAAGCTATGGCGTGTGCCACCTGATTAGCTTCCTTTTCAATGGAAATTAAGGACCAAAACCTATGGGATTTTAGTAGAGAAATACATGGTCTAGCAGTATTAACACTTACATGGTCCCACTCAAAACCATCGGACAACCAATTTGTAATGGCTTGTGCTTCCGTTTCCAAGATCAAAGACTGAATGCCCATCGAGCTGGCCAGCTGAAGACCCTGCAAAATGGCCAGTAATTCGGCATGTAATTGCGAATCCACTTGGACGAACCATCCAATGCGTGAGATCCACTCACCAAGTGCATTTCTACATGCTCCACCCAGGCCATATCCCCTTCCAGACTCGCTTTCTTCCACAGCCACGTTTAACTTCCAATACCCCTGCATTGGAGGCAACCATTTATGTGTGTTCAAAATCACTGGTCTGAATTTGTTTTGGCTCAAAGTTGGAGCGTCAATAGCATTCTTATAACTCTTTACCGACTGAAAAATTGAATATATTGGCAAATATACTGGATCTGCTCCTTCATCAAACACCAGTTGATTTCTCCATTGCCATATTTGCCAAAACGTCACACCAAAAATCAGATTCCAATCACTCCTGTTGTTCCTGCCTTTCAGGTTGTCCAGTACCCACTCCTTAGTACCCATTTCAAAGAATGAGGCGTCTAAAGGAAGGGCACTTATCCCATGCCATATATCACGTATGCAAATACAGTCCCTTATTGCATGAAGGGCTGTCTCAGGCTTGCTATCACATCGAGGACATAGGTTCGATTCAGCCATGTGTCTATAGGCTCTCAGGTCATTCGTCAAAAGTTTCTCATGACTAAGCAACCACAAAAATGTACATACCTTTGCTGGTCCTCTCCATCTCCATATTTCTTTCCAAATACTCTCCACAAGGCTCCAAGTAGCCCCTTCAAGTACTTCATAAGCAGTAGGAAGCGTGAATTCACCTTTCCTGTCTGGAATCCACCTGATTCTATCTTCGCCGTTGTCTTGTCTCGCCATGGCAACATCATTCAGCTTGGTTCATTAGGCAATGTGGCTGCCACAACTGCCTAGTTCCACTGATTTGCGTTGGACATTGCATCTGCCACTTTCCATAGAGCCACTTCTCTTGGAACTGGATTCACATCCCTGCTCAAACAAATTGACTCATCTATCCATTTATCAAACCAAAAGCTTGCTTTCCGTCCATCTCCAATTACCCATCTGGTTTCTTCCCGAAACTTCGGCCAGATAGCGAATATGGCACCCCATAGGTTTGATCCTGGTTTTCTTTTCAAGCTAATAGGTATTTGGTCCTGCCTCCTAAGGTATTTGCTGCGGAATACCCTCACCCATAATTTGTCCCTCTGTGTTGCAAGTTCCCACGCTAGTTTCATAGAAAGGGCATCATTCACAACTCGCAGGGTTCGAATTCCAGCCCCACCTCTGTACTTGGGTTCACATACTTTGTCCCAACACAAAAGATGTACCTTACGCTGGTCCGGGGTAGAACCCCACACAAACTGCCGGCACAATCTATCCAAAGCATCGCAGGTTGCGCGGGGGATTCTCGTGGTCTGCATTGTATACAATGGTAGTGCCGATAATACTGATTTTGCAAGCACGAGTCTACCTGCTAGGGACAATCTGTTCACTTGCCAACCCTCTAGTCTTTGGTGTGCTTTCTCCAGTAGGTAGCTGAATGTATTTTTGTTGATCCGCTGGTGGAAAAGGGGGACGCCTAAGTGCCTTCCAAGATTATGAGTGAGCTGGAAACCAATGTGTCTGCTTAGTTCTTGCGCCTCAGTATTTGATACATTCTTGGAGAAATATATGCGCGACTTCTCTTTGCTTACTTTCTGACCCGAAAATAAGCAAAAATTGTTAAGGCAATCATTCACAATTTCAACTTGGTCTCGGTTAGCATTTGCTAATAGAAGTAAGTCGTCAGCGAAGAACAGATGTGACAGGTTTGGTCCTCCTTGGCTAAGTTTGATTGGCTTCCATTTTCTGTGTGAGATTGCTTCCTCAATAGTGTGCCCCAATCTCTCCATACACAACACAAACAAATATGGAGAGATTGGGTCTCCTTGCCTTATTCTTCTTGAGGGCTTAAAGGGTGCTGAGGCTGCCCCATTCCAAGACAATTGTAACCCCGAGGTTGAGATACACCGCATTACCACACCAAACAGATTTGTTTGAAAGCCGATTATCTCTAAGATCTCCTTAATGAATGACCATCTCAGCCTATCATAGGCTTTTTCGAGGTCAATTTTTATGGCCATGAGTCCTCCCTCACCCTTTTTGTTCCTCATTTTGTAAATGACTTCTTGTGCCACAATTATGTTCTCCGTTATCCGTCTCCCCGGAACAAAACTTGTCTGATTTTGAGCTACAAGGTCTCCAAGTATTGGCTTGATTCTATTCACCACCAATTTCGTAATGACTTTGTATACGACATTACAAAGTCCTATTGGCCGAAATTGAGTGATAACTTCGGGCTTCTCTATTTTGGGCAGCAACACAATGAGTGTACGATTGATGCGGTCATCCCACTTACCATTCTGAAAAACATCTTGCACAAATTTAAATAGGCTATGACCGACATGACTCCACTGAGTTTGGTAGAATACGGCATGCAGTCCATCCGGCCCGGGTGCTTTTAGTGGTCCCATCTCCATAATACTGTGTTTGACTTCCTCCAGTGTTATTGGCATATTCAGTACCTCTAAGGCGGGTTGTTCTAATGGGGTGAATCTATTCGGTAGAGGGAAAATGGTGGCCTGTGGGTCCTCTTCAAAAACAACATTTTAAAGTAGTCCATAGCTAGATTCTGCAATTCTCCCTCCTCTATAACCCACTGCCCATCCACATTCTTCAAAGCCTCCACTCTATTTTGTTTCCTTCTAATGATAGTCGAGGCATGAAAGTAGGCAGTGTTTTTGTCGCCATTTTGAACCCATTGGCAGCGGGCTTTCTGAGCCCACAGGATCTCTTCCTGAATTAAGATTGTATCCAACTCCATCCTGAGTTCCACTTCCAATTGTGATAGGAATACAGATGGCCGGTGCTCTAAATATTTTTGGATTCCAGCAATCCTTGCCAATAAGCGCTTCTTTTTCCACAGGATGTTACCGAAGACTTTTCGATTCCAATCCTGCACCTTTGGGACAAAATCAAGGGAGGCCGAAACAATATCTATATCCTTATCCCATGCCTGTTTGACAAACTCACTAAATTGTGGGTGGGTTAACCACGCTGCTTGAAAGCGGAAGGGACGAGTCCCTCGAGGTGTAACTGGAGTGTTTTTAATGAATATTGGGCAATGATCAGAACAAAGGAATGGAAGATGTTTAACAGATGCCTCAGGGAATGCAATCCTCCAATCACCATTACATAGGAATCGGTCTAATCGGGCCCTGTACCGTTCACTCTTCCAAGTGAATTTATTTCCAGCAAATCCCAGGTCTAGCAGCCCCGCTTTCAGCACACAGGATTGAAAAGCCCTATTTGCCAGCCCCTGCCTGCCTAGCTTATCTTTTCTCTCATGACCTGCGAGAATAGCATTAAAATCCCCGGTGAGTAACCATGGTTCTGATATACTCACAGCCAGACTCTCAATATTCCTCCACAAGAAATGCCTCCACTTCTCCTGTGGACACGCATATACTGCTGTTAAAAAAAAGCACCCTGCCGCATTTGACACTCTAGAATGCAGGAACTGAGGATGATTATAAATGATCTGCACTCGGATTTGGTTTTCATTCCAAAGCAGCCAAATGCCACCAGCAAAGCCTCACGCCTCCACGCGATGAGAATGTGAAAATCTACACTTCCTGATGACTCTCCCGGCTCTACTCCCACTTAGTCTAGGTTCTACAACAATTGCCACTTCTGGTCTGTTTTCCCTGCATAACTCTCTGAAAGTACGAGTAAATTTTTTTTTGCCAGCTCCCTGGCAATTCCAAGATAAAATGGGGATCATAAAAATATATACAAAGGGGAGGAGAATGGAACTAGCAGTTTCGTGGAGGACCCTGAGGATCCCTCAACATGCTGTCGGTTCTCGTCCTTGGCACTTGTTCTTGATCTGTAGCCTGATGAGTTGAACTACTGGCTTGGGACGTAGAAGAGCCTATCCCAGTAGCAGTCCAAACACTGTTCACCATCGTCACAGGGGGGTTCACACTATCTACCATATGCTGGCCGGGTGGTTTGCGGGGAAGGATGGTAGTAGGGGTTGTGTGTAAGATAGGGGAGTTGTAAGATGGTTGTGGATTTGGTGTTATTTGTTGTAGTGATGGTTGTACAACCATGGTATGGCTTGATTCTGGCAGTGCTATGGCTGAATGGTTACCCGTGTTGTGGATTTGTTGAGGTGCTTTAAGTTTATGTCTTGCTTCTCCTTTGCTGGTCGTGAGAGCAGGTTGCTGCGGTGTAATTTCGATGTGGCCATTTTTGTTGGTGTGTGTTTGGTCATTGGATACATCTTTAAGGGGCTGTCTTCTTAGGTCCTGGGCTTGGTTGGAAAGATGGGGTCTCTTATTGGCAGCTTGTTTTCGGGCCTGGGTTTTGGCTGTATGGGTGGCTGGTTTCCTAGAGGCTTGGTCCACTAGGGTTATAAAGTGGGTTGCCGCAGGGGCTGAATGGGGTGGTATGATATGTGACGTGGCATACTCTGGATCAGGGGTAGTTTCCAAGGCTGTAAATCTGTTCCTGGCGTTGCCATGAGAGTAACCAGGTTTCGGCGAACGCGCTTTGGGACATTCATCCATGTTCCCCTACCCTCCTTGTCCCCCTGGCTTTCCCGTCTTTGAATCTCCTCATCCCGTCCCTGAGATGGCTCCTTTGACTGTGTGTTTTGCGGCGGCTGGTGCCCCTGCTCTCGGCCATTTTCCAAAAGCAATTCAGGGCAAGCCATGATTTCATGCCCAACCCGCCCACAAGTGATACATATATCCGGCAAGCCTTCGTACATGACTTTAATTAGTTCGCCATCCAATTCAACCGTACCCTTTAACGGTTGATTCAGATCAACACACACGGCTACTTTGGCAAATTTTGCCCTACTGGGGTTTTTAGCATTTTCATCAAGTTTCACAGTTTGTCCAACCAGGTTGCCCAACAAGTGAAAGACTTTAGAGTGATACCTGTTTACTGGAAAATCTGGAAAACGTATCCAAGCCATGACTTTGTCCACCCTCCCCGTAGTGGCTCTGAATGAACTCGTCCATGGTTGAACACTCGGAACATTTCCGAAGATTGTCACGGTCCATCAGCTAAGGCATGAATATAGTCTTCTTCGTCTCGGAACCGCACGATGTAGAAATTATTTTCTAGGTCCAATATCTTGAAGGATCCCTTCGGTCGCCATAAGGCCTGAAGCTTAGAGTGAAGAGCCTTGAATCCAATCGGTCTTTCCAGTAGCTTGACCACCACAGCACAACTCCATGCTTTGTCCAGTTGGGCTTTGAATGCATCTGATAGCTCCACAACCTATTTCCCGTTCCGCTCGCAAATGTAGGCATCCCCATCCTCAAACTCAGGTTCTCCATCAATAGCCCAAGGGTATTGGTTAGGTCTCAATACAGATCCAAAGGACAGGGTGTCCTTGTAGCTTAGCTTTGACTCAGTCATCACCTCTTCTCTCATGACCATTGCTGGATCCTGTTCTGCAATTGCAGGTTGCTGCACAGGCTCCCCTGTCCCTGCCTCAGTGACCATGTCAGTGTCCATGGGTTGTGCAGCATAGGCTCCTCCTCTTGACTCAGTCACCAGCCCAGGTGTCAGTGACGGTGCCGGCTGAGGTGCCATACACTGGTTTTCCACTAGAACTCGCCCTTCGGTATCGGCAGTGTCTAGGTGTACCACCATAGGGGGCGGCGACACCACGCGCCTTCGACCATCAGTTGTCTGTGTGTTTGGCTTTCTCTCCCTAGATCTAGACCTGTTTCTTACTTTTGTCCTATCCATACTACGAGAAACTAATGCCGTAAACTCTACTGGAAGTAGGTACAACGAGAGCTAATACGCAGCTTTGGATTACATCTTCCTGGTGAAAGTATTGCCAGAAAGTGTTTAGCACAGTGTTGCCGAAAGTGACAACGAGCGGGCTCTCGACTCTAACTTTTTTTTTTTTTTTGCTTTCACTATGCTCTATAAGCTTCTCAAAACATTAATTCAGCTGTTTTCTATGGGCCTTAAAATTTTGAGAAGATTTGTGAAGGCTCATTTAAGCTCATATAAGAGGGGTAACTTGATGTAAACGACTTGACTTCCTACTAAATATATTTAAATAATTAATTGGTATCTTTTTTGGTTAATTTTTTCTTTATCTTTTACTACGGGTCAACAACTATACCAATAGATATTTCACCACTATAGAAAAAATAGTGTTACTCTTTTTTCTTTTACTCCAATTTATTCTTACGATTTCTTTTTCTTTTGTTTGGTTGATAAGAATTTTATATTGATTAATTTTCTACTACAAATATTGTTTATTACTTCAATGTGTTTTGATTTTTTTTGTATAACTGGAAAATGTCATTGGAGTAAGTCACTCGGTAATTTTCATTCATTTGTTTTGTGCTTCAATTTTCTTTCTTCTTTCCGTAAGAAAGAATATGGAGAAGGGCAAATTAAAAAAGAGTTCAATTAATTTAAAACTAGATCTATAATTAAAGCATCCTCGATTGATTTTTTTTAAAACAATTTGTGTTGAATTTTTAACCACAAGGACAATGGACATGGAGACTTCTTAACTACAGGTGAACAACTCTGTTTATGGGGGAATAGAGACTAACTCTAAGTTGTTAAAACATCATCATTATTTTTTCGTGACAAGGATATGGAGATCATTTCTCCTTGGTTGAGTAGAACAACATGAGAATTAAGATCTGGATTTATAATGACTTGAGGGCGTAACATTTTGTCTTCGTTGATTTTGTTGACAAAGATTGAAAGAAATAGAATTTACCAAGACGCATACAATGATGTAAAACATTTTTTTGTCGAATACAATGATGTAAAACATAAAAAAAAATACTACCACGCCTTGTATATTTGATTGAGCTCTGTTGAGTGTTCAATAAATGATGCGCAGTGGTTATAATTATCCTCTTTACTCCTGGTTTTATTGTTTCTTTATCTTTAAAAATTTGAACCTCTATTTAGGAATCAATAATTCTTTTCTCTGAAGGACCAGTTATATCAAATTCCCTTGCATATTGCTGTTGTCGCGTTTTACAACTGCATGCGAATCTCGACCTGCCAATTCCACGTGCTGACGTCGTGCACAGCAACAACGCCGTTATTAGTCTGTGCAGTGTGCTTGCATGTATGCGACCCTTTGCTTTTTCCGGTTGACTGATCTAGATCGTCCTTTTCTTTTCTTTTCTTTTCTTTTTTTTTTTATATAGAAAAGGGTGGAGCCTATGGCCTCCTTTTTCTGAAGGAACCTCAAAATTACAAGGGGAGAGCAACCTTCTCCTAAATCAGAAGTTCCACTTCCCCGTTAGAAAGACCAAATTAAAAAAAATTAACTAAATCTTATATGTCTTAACATCATGAGGAGGATTAGGAAGTTCAATAACCAGTAAAGGAGTTCCCAAAGCCCGAGTAGTAAGATAGTCGTCATTGGTCGCAACACTATTAGCTTTACCATACATCTATATATATCATGGAAGTTAAACTCAGACCGGAGGTCGGCTCTGTCGGGCCACTAGATCACGATTTTTCCGAGTAGATAACGATATAACCAGGATTTAACCAAAAAATTATAAATTAATACTAACTCAGGAACCTAGTCGGGTCATGGATAATTGGGTTCAACTGCCCGGGCCGGTCCGAATTTAATAACACTGATATATATATATATCGCCCCTAAAAAGCCGATGGCAATTGTATTTTGCTTTGAGAAGAAAAAAATATACACAATTAGGGCCTCTGCAATAATCAGTTAATCGCGCTCACACAACTAGGGCCTTCCCGATGGGCAGCTAGGGCTGCAAATGAGCCGCGTCATTCACAAATGGTTAGAGGTTGAGCTCAATAATAACTCGTTCAAGATTGGCTCATTATATTAATGAGTCGAGCTTGAGCTTATTTGTAAAAACCTAACTTGATGACCTAAGATCAAGCTTGTTGAAGCTCGACTCATTTAATTTGTGTACTTGGCTTGTTTAGTCTCATAAAAAAAAAAAAAACTCATTAAGAAATTCAGCAATCATGTAAAACAAAACTTTAACGCTCACGGCTCGAGCCAAACTTGGACTTACAAAAACTAGACGAACACTAGCCCAGCTCGAGTTTACATGAGCCAAGTCTGAGCCATCGATAGCTCGACTTGGCCCAGCTTAGCTCCCCTTCTAATCTCAAATTAAGCTTGCGTATAAGGCAATTGCCATTAGGCATGACAACTTCATTGAAAAGCTACCATTAGCCTCCGCCATCCACAACACTGAGAATCCGTGGGAGAAAGATGGTACTTCGTAAAGCCCACGGCTAATGTTTTATCAATAACTTTAATAACTTATTTGCTTGTTGAGACTACCTTGAACACATCAGGATGATAAAACTAATAACGAAAGCTCTTATTTCAGAGTGGAATTGTCATGAACAACAAGAAATCTTCAAAGAAAGCTTAATCCCAAACACAGATAGGAATCTTCAAAGAGAGCTTAATTCCAAACACACAGCGGAGACCCGCACTGGTAACAATTCATCAGTCAAAATACAAATACGCAAAAAATACAAATGACAAATACGCAGTATCACAATACCTCACACTGGGGGAGCATCAAAAGCAAAAAACCAACCCTTTTTAAAACTTGAATTGAATATGGTTTTGCCAATATAATGAAAAATCATTAAAAATATAGGGAGCCTCTCCATTTACAATTAGCCGGTTCTCAAGATGATGTGAACTCCACTGTCAGTATCCACAATGTCACTTATCTCACCAACCTTCAGAGCAAATGTTATATCCTCAAAAGGTTTCTGCATCTGCCCGCGTCCGAATGGACCTGTGCAAATATGGATACGGCTTCATTCATCATACTGATCACGTGGTAGTATGATAACATATATTGTGATTAGTTATAAAATAGCAAGTCATGAACCACCAGTGATTATGCTTCCATGGTTCAGACAAATTGAGAGTGACAAACAGCAAAGACTCTACTCAGACAAACAGATGCATGTTTTCTCTTTAAGTCTTCCAAAGGCATGGCACTTTTCATTTAGATAGACTAATTCTTATTTGGCGGTGAAAGTATCTAACTACAAGCGATGTCTACAGCTTTAAATTCATTAGTACTCTCAGTTAAACTAACACTAATTTCCTTCCACTTCACTTTATCATACTTATACTTGGTAAGTGCGGGTAATTATAAGTTAATAACTTTATATACAGACAAAGAAAGCACAAACGCCGACTATTCACTAGTTCCGAAACCAGCATGCCACCGTCAACTTGAATTATGTAGAGATTACTAAGAGATTGATGAGTAGCAGTTGATTGAGTGGAACTAGTAAAGGCTCATTTTTTCCGGTGTTAAGACTATCCTTTGCTTTTCACTACAGGCATCAAGGTTTTCTCCCATAAGAAAAACAATAGTTTTGACAGACCTATCATCTTGCTCCAATATACATAAATTAAGTATACATAGGCCTTGAGTTTGTCAATCAAAACCCGTCCTCGTTTGTCAATTCACTTTAGTGTCTCCATAACCCATCACTCCGAACCACAATACACAAACACAATCTTGAATTCCAATTCTTTCTATTCTGCCTAAAGCTTAAAAGGAAATCCAAAAAAGAGTTAAAAGCGATACAAACGCGCACACCCACTGATCCTTAAAGTCAAAACTTACTATCCAGATAGTAAAGCCAAGCACAAGAAATACACCAATCTAATCTAACCACAAAAAAGAAAAAGAAAAGCAGTAGAAGAAAACCCACAAAATTCAAAAGTCCGGAACAAAAATAGAAACTAACCGAGATCGCCGCCACGCTTGGCGGAGCTGCAGTCGGAGAGGCGGGAGGCGACGTCATCGAACTTAGCCTTGCCGGAGACGATGTCTTCGCGGATGGCCTTGAGCTGGGAGACGGCGGCGTCGCGGGTGGTGCTCCGGATGACGCTGCCTTCAGGGTCCTTCCAGGAAGCCTTCCTTCGAGAGCCTTCGTGCTTGATGAGTATGTGGGATGCCCTCACTTGATTTGAAGACGCCATTTTGGCCCTCTTCTTGTGCTTCTCCCTCTCCCTCTCCCTCTCCTTCTCCTTCTCCCTCTCGCGCTCTCGCTCTTTCTCTCTGTCCTTCGGTGCTCGATCCGCCGCCGACGAGATCGATCCCTTCTTCCTCTTTCGATCCGACTCTATTTTCGCAGCTTTACTGTATCTCTCTATAGTCTCGTGGGTTTTGCCGGGTCCAAATTGGTGAGCTTTTTTGCTTTGGAGGAGTGTGGTGTATAAATAGGCTAGGTCTTTTCTGTTTGTGTGTTATCGGCAGAGTTAGCCACTAGGAAGACGACACTGCATTAATCGCGATGGTGTTTAACTGTTGGGTCATACTTGGGTTGGGCTTGAAATGCTGGTCTAGTTGGATCAAGGCCCTTCTCCAACTCCTTTTGCTTCTTTTCTTTTATACTGCCTCGGCCCAATACTACAAGCCCACAACTACAAGCTAACCCTACTACAGACAACATAAGCAACACACAAAAGAATGATAACCTAATACCAAAAACGGCGCCGCTGGAGTGGATACACCCACTATAAATCTGATAGCAAACCCTAGCCATCATTTTACCCATCCAGGTCTCTACCCTAATCGCCGCTGCCTCTCAAACAGAGCAACAGAGAGAGAGAGAGCAAAGAGCGCCTCACCTTAGCCGGAAGAAATGGGTCGCGTCATTCGTGCTCAGCGTAAGGGTGCTGGCTCCGTCTTCAAGTCCCACACCCACCACCGCAAGGGCCCCGCCCGCTTCCGTTCCCTCGACTTCGGCGAGCGCAACGGTTACCTCAAGGGCGTCGTCACCGAGATCATCCACGACCCCGGCCGTGGCGCCCCACTCGCCCGCGTCTCCTTCCGCCACCCCTTCCGCTACCAGAAGCAGAAGGAGCTCTTCGTCGCCGCCGAGGGCATGTACACCGGCCAGTTCGTGTACTGTGGCAAGAAGGCCACCCTCGTCGTCGGCAACGTCCTCCCCGTCAGATCTATCCCAGAAGGAGCTGTCGTCTGCAACGTCGAGCACCATGTCGGTGACCGTGGTGTTTTCGCTAGGTGCTCTGGCGACTACGCTATTGTTATCAGCCACAACCCTGACAACGACACCACCAGGTCTCTATTCTTTTCTCTTGTTTATTTATTTTGTTTGTAATAAGATTCTTTTGGATCCTTTAATGTAGTTGGAAATAGCTGTTTTTATCTAGTGAAAGTTTAATAATTTATTTTGTGTTATATTTGGTAGTCCATAGCTTCATGCTTGATTAATTCTTATGTATCCTGGAAGTGATTTATTGTCCTAACTTGGATTATTTACTTCCCGTAAGATTGTGTTAATTGATTTGTACTAAAATGATATTTGTCAACTAGTTTCAGCAGTACTAGCTTATGTTTTGGAGTTGATGATTTTGTACTAAAATTTTGGTAATTGATAGAATTACTTTAGTGATTAAAGTTTTTCTTATATAGTCCATCTACATTCCATCAAGTACTTCAGTTCCCTGATCTGCTTTGTGTTAGTCAATCTGACTGCTTTGGCAACATCATATACCCATATGCTCTCTCAACTTTATTTGTGAAGGATATCACAGCTGCATGCTACTTTATCAGCACACCTGTTGTGATTGATTGTTGTAAAAAAATCTTTTTTGTTACAGGGTCAAGCTTCCATCAGGTGCCAAGAAGATCATTCCCAGTGGCTGCCGTGCTATGATTGGACAGGTTGCAGGTGGTGGTAGGACTGAGAAGCCCCTGCTCAAGGCTGGTAATGCTTACCACAAGTTCAGAGTGAAGAGGAACTGCTGGCCTAAGGTTCGTGGTGTGGCTATGAACCCTGTTGAGCATCCCCACGGAGGAGGTAACCACCAGCATATTGGTCATGCCAGTACAGTCAGGCGTGATGCACCTCCTGGCCAGAAGGTTGGTCTCATTGCTGCTAGGAGGACTGGTCGTCTCAGAGGACAAGCTGCTGCTACTGCTGCCAAGGCCGATAAGGCTTAAGCTTTACTCAATTTAGTTTGTTTTTGATATCTATAATGTTTTGTAGTCGAAGTTTTGCTCAGACCTTTATTTTTCAGATGTTTCTGTTTGACGACTGTGTTTTGAGATATTTCTATTATGCCCAGCGCAACGAATGGATTTTGTTCAATTTTATGTTGTCATATATGAATGGATTGCCTTAAGTTGCCGACCTGTTGATGAAGAATGTTGCTTTGATTTTTGGGATGATCTTTTTTATGAAGCGCTACATGCCTTATTGCTCTTCTCAAATCCATGTTAAAGCTTTGCCCAGAGCTGAAACTTGCAGTGTGCTTTATGACGTTAAATTTACTAACTCGGTTTGCAGTTGTTATAGATTAGTAGTAGCTTGTAATTTGGTTGGGTAGTTATGGTGGATGAGGCGACAATGCATAGGAAGATGCTGTAGGTCAGAGCTGTTATATTTAGGAGTTTAATCGTGGGATTTAGTTATCTACGGTTTTGGTATACCCCCCAAGCGTAAAAGGTTTAGCCAGCTAAAGGCTGCTACAACTTATAAAGCTAGTACCCAAGCTTGTTTTCAATTCGGCTCGGAGCTTGGGACTTGTATGCATGCACCTACGATGTATTGTGTCTAGTTAATTTAGGTTTTTTCACTATTGAGTGAGAATTGAAAAGGAATTGAAGTATAGCCTAACTTCATTTTGAGTGTGAAAATCAACTTTTTAAGGTACACTACAGATTTATAATTGGTTATTTCAGTGGCCTAGTTCATGTTATTTGATCTTAAAGTTCACGAAGTTGTTGAAATTGTGGAATATACATACCAAGAGGGACAACTAAGCCAACGGAAGGAAAATCACAGGAATGACTTAGAATGCATTATTTGGTAAAATAATTTGGACATGGTCATGGACAAGTCTAATTCCCTAATTAGTGATGTCCAAAAAAAAAATTCCCTAATTAGTCTATCGTGGTTGTTGATCATCTTTTGAGAAACACAAGGGTGGTGACGCATAGGCCAGCCCGAATAGAAGAAAATCTCCTACACGCCCACACCCCCATCTTACCAATTTTCATACCGGACCCGAAAAACCCAGCCCCAATCATCCCAAAAGATGGTCTGTTCAGGGAGGAATTCCTTTCTTCCCCGACTGTTCTCACTTCTACTCCTCGCGATTCTTTTCCTCCCCGACAACTCCTTATGCATTCGCTTACCGGATCCGATCTCCAACTCCGCCGCCGTTGAGGTGTCGCCTGATCCTCCCTTGAAGACTGCCGTCTTCGCCCTGGGTAGCTTCTGGAGATCCGAGGCCGTTTTCGGGTGCTTGAATGGGGTTGTCCGGACCACCGTGGGCTACGCCGGCGGATCCAAATCCAACCCCGAATACCGAAGCTTGGGCGACCACGCCGAGTCTGTACAGGTCCTTCCTTATCTTCACCTTCAAGCTCTTCTATGGGCAATGAAACACTCCTAATTTTGATCATTCAACTTCTCTTCATAATTCAACTTGTTTCGATAATGTGAGTAATATGGATGCTGGTGCAGGTAGAATATAATCCAAGGCTGATTAGTTATAACCAACTTCTCGAAGTTTTCTGGTCAAGCCATGATTGTAGGCAAGTTTTTGGGCAGGGCCCTGATGTGGGTACCCAGTACAGGTCAAGAAGATAAAAGCCTGTTTCTTTTTCTACTGTTTTTCATTGCCTCTGGCTTCCGGTGGTGATCACTGTTTTGTGCTTTGTGCAGGTCTATTATTTTTACAAATGGGACTCAAGAGTCTAGAATGGCTGCAGTTAGTAAAGAGAAGGAGCAACTGAGATCAAGGAGTAGTGTGGTGACCACGCAGATTCAACCGATAGGAACCTTTTACCCCGCCGAGCATGACCATCAGGTTACTTTGTGGCATTTAAGGAGTGACTGTTTAATTTTGAGTGCATATTAAAGCAGATTATAGTTTTGTCAGGTTCTGAAATTGGTTCTTTAAGTTTGTAGAGGTAGTTAAAAGGTGTAGAAATTTCTCTAGAAGCTTGTAGGCTGAATGAAGCTTGGACTGAACCTTTTGAATCAGTAGTGCGCTCAATTGAGTGGTGGGGATGCGGGGGTGGGTGGGGAAGGGTGCATACCATAAGTGTCACTTGAGCATGTACTCTTCTTTTTTTTGTGGTTTTGAAAGGTTCCTGCTGACAAATCCGGAATTAGATGTTTTGATATCTCAGATTTTGGCATATTACAGGGAAAAGATTAGGGCCTTGTTCATTTTTTTAGGACCATGTAACTTAAACAAGTGCCTCACAAATATGCCTATGCTCAATTGAAACTGTTTAGTTGAGAACCACTTGATTTGTTGTGCTGCAGAAGCATCTATCCTTGCTAGTTCGATAAGTAATGAATTCCATACTCTTACGCAATGCAGAAATTCGAGCTCAAGCAAAATCCTTTTCTTCTTCAACTGATGGGAAACCTGCCCGAGGAGGAGCTTCAAAGATCAACCTTGGCTGCAAAACTGAATGGCTACGCAGCAGAGCTCTGTCCGCTAAAGGCTCAACGACAGATTAATTCCAAGATCAACGACATTGTTAAAAAGGGTTGGCCTGTTTTGAGAGATGTGTAGTTATCTTTGGGTATATAACTTTGAATCAGCTTTCCATAGTTGACAAGCTGCTCCCGTCAAGTATGCTATTTGGTGCTATTCTTCATGTCAGCTGCCGGGAATCACAAGCTCTGGGTACCAAAAGCCAGCAAACAGGAAAATGACATCAAATTCTTTACCTAGGTAACGTGTAAAGATATTAATGTTCCATGTTTGCCATA
Source organism: Turnera subulata (assembly GCA_028386065.3). Classification (NCBI taxonomy): domain Eukaryota; kingdom Viridiplantae; phylum Streptophyta; class Magnoliopsida; order Malpighiales; family Passifloraceae; genus Turnera; species Turnera subulata. The sequence goes on from JAKUCV010006408.1 coordinate 63,503, forward strand.
GTAGGTTCAGCCGTATCCTGGTTCATCAATAGGAACTTCTTTTTACATATTATTGAATTGATTCTCTTGGTAAGTTCTGTAGCATGACAGAATTTTGCTTTGGCAATGAGAAAGCTACAGAGTTTAGTGCAAATATGAATCACTTATTATGTGCAATAGATCAAATGACATCGCCTTGGTATCTTTTCACCTATTACCTATGCATCAAATGCCTTCTGAGCTGTAGGGACTCAGAAATTGAATCAATACCTGGTTGTTGTGCGTAACATTATGCGGACCTTGTAATAAAGTGTTGATTTATACAGAATTCTTGTTCCGAACCAGCAATGAATTCTTGTAGTAACATAACTGCTTGCCCCTTTTTTACTTGCTGGGTGAAAAATCACTGTCGTATCATGTTCATTATTTATGGGATCAGAATGGTGAACAACTTTCCATCGCGCACCGGCGTTTTATTGGGCAAGAATTTGCATCCTACTATTTCAGCAAAAGCTCAAAATTGATCACTCGGCTGTATAATCTAGAGTGACCCACAATGCACGAAAATTAGACAAGGATTGCAGTATTGACCCACAATGCAGGGTTAAGTTATCAGCACTAGGAAAGTTTGTACTATTGACAGGAGCTCAAAATGGATTAGACAGGGATTAGTGGTTGTCGTATAAAAAACAACAGTTTTTCTTATGTACCAACAACAGATCATATTAATGTGAGTCGACTTTGGGCTGGAGGTTGAAGTTGAACAGGCGTTAGCCAGAGGCCCATGATCACTAACAAAACGGTCTTTCCTTAATTAGATAAAGAGCATGTAAGGCTGAATAGATACATTCGGATTTCAGAAGACGAAAATCTCACGGAAGATTGAATATTTCATAGAGATAGTTAACAATTATCAATCTTAGGCAAATAGCAGTTGTATCACAAATCAACTTAAGGTCAAATGGAAGTTGTATAATTTCTACCAGATATTTGGAAATAATTTGAAATTCAGGACTTAAAAATAAGTTAGTGATTGAATTTGGGTAACGGACAGCGGATTCTCAACTTATATAAAACCTTTTGGCTCACTTTTAATTTTGAGAAAAAAAAAATTTCAGTAAGGTATGAAAAAGAAAAGAGAAACAAGGCATAAATCTTTTTAACGCTGCAATTCTTTTATGAAGACCCGGCAAAAAAAAAAATCTTTTAGGAAGGGAGAGTAACAAGCCACATCCCATACAAAACCTGCATCATTTATGTTACCCTGTGACTTGGTTATCTATCCATACTTTTGGATATGGCTCTTTCACTTTGGATCTGAGTTTCCACGTGATAGAAAAGAAATGAAGGATTAACAAAAGTCCAATCTAATAGAGGACAAATCGAAACACTAGTTGAGCTCGCTCCAGTGTGTTACGTAATGTGTAAGCAAACAAGAATGATTGAATGATAAATTTGCTGGTTAGCTTAGCCTCACCCAATTTTGGCCTCACATTCTTTATGTTCAAGGCAATCAGGCTTGAACTAATAAGGAAACTGTCCCCAAAACAGGACAGAGGCTAAAGGACAACCGAAACAAGCACTTCTCAGTTCTCACATGGATGGATGATTGAGCATTCGCAGAACACAAACAAGTTCTGTTAATTTGAAGTTCTAGAGTTCAACTTTCATAAAAAAACTAATGTTATAAAATTGGGGGAGATTTTCACTATGTGATGGAATAATACAAACTTGATCAAAGTAATAATACAACTTTGATAATAATAATACACTTTTGATAATAATATGTAGAAGAGAATAATAAATTTAGATGGAGGGAGATTGGAAGAGAAGTGTATGGAATGAGAAAAGAGTGAAGTTTATGGTGGGCTGTAAGTATATGAAAGTGAAGGAATGAAGGGGTATTTATAGTTGAAAATGGGAGGATAAAAACAAATAAATATGATTAATTTAAAAGGATAAAATCAAAGGGATGTTAGGTAAAGGAAGATGATATTAGGATTAGGACAAATAGAATTATGGAGGGTAATTAGCCAAAGAGATAATTCCAAGTAGAAGTTTGGTGTATGGGTAAAGTATTTACTGGAGGTAAATTTGGGTATGGTAAAAATGAGTTTTACTGGATGGTAACAATGACATTCACCATAATTTATTTATAACACTCCCCCTTGAATGTCATTGCACCTTTGATAGAATACGCTTAGGAAGTACTGCCTCGTTAAAAACCTTACCAAGAAAAACCCAGTGGGACAAAAACTTGGTGAAGGAAAAAAGAGTGCAGTGCGTATTCTACTCCCCCTGATTTTGGCATCCCTTAATATCTCGAATCCTCCATAAACCAATCCTCTTCATCAATTCTTCAAAAGTTGTAGTAGGAACTGATTTTGTAAATAAATCTGCCAGATGTCACTTGAATGATTCTTGATGTATCCTCCCTTCAATTGGGCAATACAGCTAGCATTATCTTCATAAATCGTCGTTGGAACATCTTCCTCACTAACTAATCCATATGAATCTTGACTATGCTGAATCATCTATCTTAGCCAAGCACATTCTCGGCTAACTTCATGTATGAACACAATTTCTCCATTATTTGAAGAGGCAACAACGATACTTTGTTTTCTTGTCACAATGATACTTGATGTATCTGCCTGTGCTTTTATGTGGATCAAATAAAAGACCTACATCTGCAAAACCAACTAGATGCACCTTGGCCTCACAAGGTTAAAATAATTCCATATACCAAGATAATAGAATATGTATTTATAGCAAAAGCTTCAGGCTTTATGTTACAAGCAATACATATTGTACTTAGACAGGATACTTAGGACCTGTCTAATAGCACGATATTTGGAAGCTTCTTCTGGAGTTCCAATCACTAAACATAGCAACATAAATTTATCCATACTCATAATGATCATGTAAAGATTAACTCCAAATTTTGTAATTTCCCGGGAATTAGTTGCTTCAGACAACTTGGATCTTTCAGGGATCTTCATGTATATTTCACGACTTATGGATCCATAGTAGGCTGTAAAAGCATTCATTTGATGCATTTCTAATTCTTTTCATATAATGTCAGGCTTATAAAAATAATTGCATCCACCACAGGGGAGTGTATCTCCTCATAATTAATATCAGGTCATTTGGGTAAAACCTTGTGCTATAAAAACCGTGCTTTTATATCTCATTATCTTTTCGCACAAATACCCTTTTTACGACTGATCAATTTTACACCATCTGATGTATGGACTACAGGTCTGAAAATTTCTCGCTTCACAAGCAAGTCCAACACAGCCTTAGTTACATTTATCTTATTTTTGGCCAATCGTTTTTGCGCCTACATTCATCAATGTAGGTTCATGATCCTCATTTTTATTTAGCGCTATATTATAAATAAAATAAATATTCCGTCGACGGTTATTTCACGTCGGATCCATCACATTCCTGACACTGTAATTGAGATCTCATCATTTTTATTTATTTCAGATACCTGTGTTACTTCTGGAACTTTATCAATCTGTGTCAGAAAACCTCTTTTGGAGGATTTTCCTCTTCTTGAGGAATTTTAATACAAACCTCTACTGGAGGCCTTATTTTCTTACTGGGGCCTTCTTATCTCTTTGCTCCTTTTTCTCTATCGAGAATTTCTTTTCTTTTGGAACCGAGTATATTCTACACTTTATGCGTACTTTAGATTCATTTGCATGCTATACTTGTTCTTCTGGAATATTAATTTGAACAGGAGCATATGCAGCTAGTATGGTCACACTTTTCAAATCAATAAATATGTCTGGCAATTGACTTACTAATATGTTGCAAATGAATCATCTTCTGAACTTCATGTTCACACAAATTCGTTTGAGGATCAACAACTATATATTGATAATGTATTTCAATAATATATTGATCCAGCTGCTTATTTTCTTCCCCTGATGTTGGGTAAACTCTTTCACCAAATTAACAATAAACAAATCACCAATCATTAATCAATGGTTTCAATTACTTTGTAATTGATGGAGATTTTTATACCCAACATCTATTCCCAACCTTTTTTAAGGACCAATTTTACTATGCTGTGGTGGAGCATTATATACTGTATAACCAATGGTCCGAAGATGGGTGTTACTAGTGACCATGAACCAATTAAATGGGGAGACCTTTTGTTTGGCTTGACGCACATAAGTGTTGCTGCATGTAAAATATCATTTTCTCAAATAGTCATATTTCATTAATGGTCCTGCAATCAATTGTCAATGTTCCCCCAGAAGTGTTTGGGTTTATTTCCAATGATATACATTATCCATTGAAGAAATATACCAGCATTATTTAGACATATAGTCTAATAACATAATTAGGGATATGTACCCGCAAGTGGCTTAATCATTAAAACAAGTGCGCACAATGCCAACTTGCATCACACAATGGACCATCTAGTCGATGCATCGTAAAAGTTACCTAGATGGTCAACACAGCGGATTTATCAGTCCATGTTCATATCCCAGAATTAATCCCAAACTTGCTGGTCTAGGCCAATCTCATCTTAGGAAGACCGTATTATTAATTTCGCAGCAAACAAATACATGGAAATTCATTGATTGTAAAAACTTCTGGTTTTTCAATGAATGACCAAATAAATTTTGTGCATCATTATTGACCCGGGATGGCCCAACCGGTCAGACCAAACAATATGTCCATGTACCAACTTCAAGTTGGTGCCAGCTTCAGGCTGCTATATATATAGATGCCAGCTTCAGGCCTGATATGATAACTTAGGAAGATTATTTACCAGCTTCTGGCTGAGGCATACTAGCTATAAATTACATATTTATCAGCCAACTTCTAGTTGGTCTCAGCTTCGGGCTGTGCAAACTATGTATTTAAACAATTAAAAATTGCTAACTTTAGGCTAGTGTATTCCAACTTCTGGCTGGATATGGTAAGTTTAATAACTTAGATTGCTAGCTTCAGGCTGCAATATATGTGCTAATTTTAGGCTTATATCTGCCACTTATGTCGAAAAAAATCAGAATTATTGAGAAAACTTTTTCAAAAAACAACTTTGGAGCTTACTGACAAATAATGCAAAGTTTTTAATTACCGAAAAATCTTCTGGATCTAATCTAACACCTAGTTGTCTAATCTCAGACTATAAGAAGGGAAGGCGGTTGAGACAGGAAGATGCAGAAAACTCAGAAAACTCAACAAGACAAGAAAAATGTCTTCCCCAGCTACTGTTTTCTTTGTTGAGGGTGCCTCTCTAGGAAGAAGGAATAGCTTATAGCATGGTGAATGAGCAGCAAGAGGAATTACCGAATGATCTGGCGAGAATTTCTCGTTTAGTGTTTGTTGATGAACTTTATTCATCTAGGTTCTTTGTAACTCCTATGGAAGAAACATTCTTCCTAGAGGACCAAAGCAATCTAAGGGCTTCCTTTTATGGCTCGGCTAACTCTATTATGTTTTTCATATCTAATAGACTGCAGGATTTTCAGCTAGAGCCTTCATGTCAAATTTTAAATCAAAGAAGTTATTATCAGGTTTCCATGATGGCTCGGAGCGTCCCAAGGGTGACTGGGTTACCACCTACATGGCCTAAGGTACGACTTCTACTATGGAATTGCAGGGGTATAGCAAGAAGGTCCCAAGATTTTGTGCGTACCTTAAGGGATCTGAAGAATCAGTAAAAGCCCAACATGGTACTGATTACTGAGACTTTGTGGCAAGCAGGAGAAAATCATGGTGTAATCCCACTCCGTTTTCCTGCAACGAATCGGTTTGAGATACCTGGAGAAAACAACATGGGTGGTATGTGGTTCTCCTGGAACGACAGTGTTAGGGTCAACATCAACAATGAGGCTCAGAGTTTTAGAGTCAATGTTGTACCCAACAGATAAATATCTGTATAAACTTATGTATGAGGACAATTCCTCTTTGAATGTTCTCTAGTTATGGATCCATTATGCAATAATAATATGCATATTTTCCCTTTGCCATTAAAACCTCATCCAGGGCCATAAGCACAATTAATTATACTGTCTTATTCGCTTCAGGGAATAGAGTAGAGTCAATTCAACGGGATTCATAATAATCTCTTTTACTACTGTAAATGGGGGTTTCTGTACTCTTCAAGAGTATTAGCTCTTCCAGAGTGTAAATATATGATCTTCTAGATCATAGTAAAGCATGCGTTCTTCAGGAACATATTCAAACTTATGCTCTTCTGGAGCGTATTAAATTTTTTTATTTCATTATGTGAAATAGTTGACATCCACACATATTTTTCTCCCCCTTGGATGTCAACTTGCATTGTCTTCAGGACAAATGCCTGAGCCATTATTCTAGAAACAATGATAAAATGCTGTAAAGTAAATAAAATAAAATAGCACATAATAATAAAACTGAAACATAAATTAAAATTATTCAATATATGCTAGCTTGCACCTTCAGGGTAAGCAAGATAATAACAGTATCCATCATCGGATGGTCATACAATATCCACCTTCTGGTGGTCATACAACATCTTTCTTCAATTTTCCTCAAAGATCTGCGGGATCTTTTGGCAGTAAGACATCCAGTCTTTGCTATATATTCGCTTTTTATTGCGTCTGCCAGACAATTTGCATTTAAAATGCATTCAATGCC